>CAUYQV010088421.1:0-14941 GCA_963574575.1 Galagoides demidoff
TAACAAATTCTTGTGAAAAATTTCATGACCTTTTAAACAATGACAGCAATCTACTAAAAAAATTCACTCAAATGAGAAATATGCCAAAGAATAAAATAATACTATACATAATTTTTTAATGTATTATATTTGTAAATTGTACTTACGTTGAAATAAAAAAAATTACAATACTATTTTTGCATTCTATGAAAATTTTTGTTGCTCCATACAGACCAAATTTTTAATTAAGAACCCCCCCCCCAGTCAATCATGTCCCACTTTACCAATGTTAAAATCTGGTCCTTAGTTTAAGCCCAGGAGTTTGAAGTTGCTGTGAGCTATGACATTATAGCACTCTACCGAGGACAATAAAGTGAGACTCTGTCTCAATAAAAAAGGGAAAAAAAAAGCTTATTCACAGAAGCAATTCAAAATTATTGAGCTATTTTTGTCCTTATTTTAATGTAACATGCAATAACAACTAAAATTTACTTTTGTTAGATATGATTTAATGTAAAGAATTGTTTTGTACTTTGTTAAAGGAAAAGTTCTAAAGGAAAAGTTCAGTCGTTATTTTCACCTCTGCACCAGTTTTATAAACAATCCATTTTATATACAAACTCAGACTTCAAGAGGGAAAAACAATCAGGGAGGCATTTAATGGTTTAAATAATCAAGGAACTTTGAAAAATGTATATTTATAATTTTTCTCTTCTCATTAATGCAAGATAAGCTACGTTTTAATGCAAGATAAGATAAGTTTTATTTTGCAATTGAAAAGACTATGATTCGTCTTAAGGGATTTGTCAAAAATGTTTTACTTTAAACTTTCTAATGCTATTCTTTTAGGAATATTTATTATACTGCCTTATTTTTTTAATGTGAAAAATGGACTCACTTTCAAACACCCTCTAAGATTTTGTTAGTCATTAAAAATATTATACAGCTATTATATAGTCATTCATGGTGATGTCAAAAATGCTGGAGTTATTTTCAATAAAGACTCAATTACATGTCTTTATTTTTCTTTCCCTTTGATATGAGCAACCATCAGAGATGAAAATCATTTCTATAATGGGCAAAAGACATTTCATATTGACTTCTGGGTTTCCCGGAGAATGGAGAGGATAATGAGAAATAAAAAGGAGTGAATAGAGAAGGTAATGCTATGTAATCTTCATCTATTTTTACAGAATCTGTAACTGAAATCCACTTACGAATGACACCATCCAACATCATACCTAACGCTTCACCAGAAGACAGCTTTTCTTTTCACAAAAGTTTTATCAATTATATATTTCAAAAATGACAGGCAGAGGGGAGCTTAGTTAGCCTAAATCATCTTAAGTCCTTGGAGGTCTGTAGGGCCATCGATTCTGTTCTGTGGGCCTATTATGAATGTATTATGAATTGGTAGATTTCTGTCCTATAAGGAGAAGAGATCAGAAAAGATACTTTGAAAGAGTAACTAGCTTATTTTTTTACAGCTCAGAGAGAAGTCTGCTTAGTTTAATCCTACTCATTTCTTTTTAGTAACAATCTTAGCTTGTTTCAAGTTCTATCAGTTCAATAATTTAAGTAAACAATAAGCTCCAGTAAAAAAAAAATCCCTCAAAGAAGGTTTCTTCTGCAGGGACTAAATGACAATTTATGGAATATTTCAATAGTGCATGATTTTTTCACAAATTTCATTAGTGCAGCATTGATTGCTCATTTTTCAGCTCTCAAAACAATTTAACATAGTCTCTTTCATGCAGAGGATAACATATTCATATTATTTGATTTTTGATGAAACCAAATGACCCTTTAAATTTGCAATAGAGTTCTTTAATTTTGTATGAGTTTCTTTACTGCTGTTCATTTAATTTTCTGTTTCCATTAACCATCTGCAAGCATTTGACTCTATGACAATTATTCAGCTGTGCCACATCACGACTGACATATTTTATAAATGAAAAAAAAAAAAAGAAAAAATGGAGGAGGGTTAGAGATCACAGGAGAAAGGAGGAGAAAGCTATCGAACACAAATGCCACGGTTTGGAATCATGTATTTTCCATTCAGCTGAAGCATCTGAGTGGTAATTATTGGTCCAACTGTAAATCCAGCCTAATTGCGTTTTGTCTTCGTTCCTGATAAGCACTTCACGATGATGATGATTACTCTTGCTAAATGCGTTTGTTCCATGAATGTTTCCCCACACTGATGGCCAGGGGGCCTTGCAGATGAAAAGACTGCAGACAAAATCGCTCAATTCTGCTACAACGAAATCAGTATTGATTTCTTTTTCCAAGACAGAGAAGGACCCACTGTGTGTGCCTTTCATTTTTCTGCCTACCCATCATGGGGGGTTTGGTCAGTATGTATCAAAGGTGCTTTAATTGACTGACATTACTGAGAGGCCAATCCCGGGCAATTAGCACTGATTAACTGTGTCACTTGTCTGGCAAATAAAGAACATTGCATCTTGCCCATTTTCTTAAAGGCTTAGGTTGAAAAGAACCCCACTGTTTGATTTAATTTTTCTTTGTACCATGGAAACCTTTTGCCATGTTGATTTCCATGTAATTTTTGCCTCTTTATACTCATGCCTTTTCCTTCTTATTACTGAATACCCAGTGAGTCTTTCAGTGATGGCACGGGGACAGGCTGTTAGCGTCTTTTCATAAATCTCTGTATTTCATAGTAGAGCAATTAAACCAAACATTTGGATTTCTGCTACAAATTAAAATGCACAAGTGAAAGCAAATGGCTATGGGATTGAAGGCTATAATACGGCTTCATCATTGCAGTTCAGCTTGTCAAACCCAGTGACTGTTTTGACAAAGAAATTCCAGAAAAAATGTCATTCTAGAGTCTTTCTGAGAAAGTCTTAGTAATGTGGTATCAAACAAATCTATGCAGACTAAAAAATCACATTTAAGTATTCATTTGACTGGTTTAGACATTTCATTTCAGTTCTTGAAACATTTATAAGCAATACTTGAATCCACCTTTGACAATGGGTCAGGGACAAAGGCTGTCATCCAGCTCTGGAATGGTCTCCGCACTGTGCTTGCTGTTACCCAGGGTTGAACACCTGCCCGTGGTGGATAATAGCAAAGGATGTAAAAAACTAATACAAGGAGAGGACTGTGAAGACTGCAGTTATACATAAAAATGGCATAAATTGTTAAATGAATCTAGGTTTGAAACTCTGAGATAAAGCTTAGAATTTTCAGAAATAAATCAATAATGCTGGAAGGGAACTTTCACAAAAATCGTTCTTAGTGGACAGTAATTATTTGCTTCTCCAATATCCATTTCTCTTTCTTCCTGTGTGCAACAGGCTACGTTTTCCATCTCATGTTTCATCCTTCCCCTATTCTCAGTGTATAGGGCCTGAGTTAGTTAATATACTATAACAGCAGTTAGGGGGGCCTGTTGGATCCCTTAACAATATGTCCTGACCCCTGATCCCTCTCGGGGGAACACAGTCTAAAGTCATCTGATCAAATACAACTCTCCAAAAAAAGCCACATTGCACTGGACTTTAGCAAGGGGGCATCTAGGCATCTGCACACCTCTCCTTTAGGCATGGAGCTGTAGAATGAGGTCAGCTTCCTGCAGGACGCAGCAAGATGCCAGGAGCCAGAACTACCCTTTGGACCCGGGTTTGAACTCACATGCGTCCGTATATCCCCTTGTTGCTAAAACCAGTTGGCATTGATTTTTCTGTCACCAGAATAGTTAAATATAAAGCATGAATCTATTTGAACAAGGTTATGGAGCAGCCTGGAAAGCAAATACACATAGGTAGAATTTTTTTAACTTTATTTCAGAGAAACACAATTTATCAGATTCCATTGCCCTCTTAGACATTATTCATTGAATGTAAACTTCTCTGAGCCAGATGACAATTCTAACAGGCTAATGATTTTACATTGCCTTATGTCGTCATAAACAGTCCTAAAATTGCCGTCAGTTTCAAATAGAATCTTGATTTAGAAATACAAACAGACAAATGATGTTCCCATCACAAAGAAATGATGAATGTTCACGACAATGGATTTGCCAATTACCCTCATTTGACTGTTACAAAATATATACATGTATAAAAACAGCACACTGTACCCCATAAATATATACAATGATTGTTTATGAATTAAAAATATAATAAGACTAAAAAAGTGATCACTCAGACTCAAAGAAGAAAAAACTAAGCTGGCCTTCGTGTTTCTTCTTTTTAACAGCTTTAGAATGGAAGCTCACAAGGGGAAAACGTATTTTTTTAATGTTCTCCATTTTTTTTCTTGCTTTATGAAGTGTGGCAGCAAAGTTGAGTGATTTGAGGCAGTGACATGTAGGAGGTTCTTTGAGTAAGTAAGGAGGGGAATGGACTTACTCAGCTGCTACTGATAGGATAGACGTTGATGGAGAGGCATTTGGACGGAGGAAGAACAGCGGCTCCAGAATCTTTTACTGGTCGAACCTCACAGTGTAAGTTGCTCAATTTTTGCTTCTGCAATTGCGGTTAAAATTTATCCTTTAGGGTTAGAGTAAGGAATACAAGATCAGTGTACACAACACGTCTACCACACTGCATGAACTGAAGAAACTGATGCAGCTGGTTGGGGAGATACCAGCAAGAAGTTGGGAAAAGAAAACATACCCATTTCTGGCCATTCAGAACGAAAGTATGTGAATAATATGATAGTTACTTCACTTGAAGTTGTATTATATAATTTCCCACAATTTTAAAAAAGGAGGTAACACTCTAGACGTCCCCAGGAGATTTGCAAATAGTACCGATAACCCTCTGCTTGACTCATTCATAAAATGTGGGCCAAATAACCCCCAGAAACAAATGTCATGAATAACAGGGCTAAAAATATATTTTGCTATTTAAAAAGGATTTTATTTTTGTCTCATTCATCTCCGTAATTATTTCTTTCTTCAAGGAGCTGTGCTTATACAGGGTATTGTATTTTCAGGTATTGTACCATTGTACTTTTTAATCTTGACTGCCTTGGGAATTACAAATCATTTACTTTTCAACTCTGGGTGTTGTGCTAAGGTGTCACCATTGAACATGCTTCACTGAGTGACATTTCAATAGTAGGGACCTTATTGCTGGTAAGAAGGAGAACTAATTTGTTCAAACTATGCCTGTGTTTAAATGAAAGGAATAATTTCTCCTGCAATGCAAACATGTAAGACATTTGTGTATGACATATTGTTAATAATTGGATTTTTTTATAAATAAGTTTTTTGATTTGAATCAAGAAATGCAATGAGAGGATTAATCTCATAAAACTAATGAGTAAAGCCAAAGCTAATGAGAGGGAGGGGCCGGAGGTTATTCTGCCTGATGGAGTTTATATTAGTTGTCTATGGCTATGTAACAACTAATTCAAAATGAAATAGAGTAAAACAACATACATGTACTATCTCAGCTTTTATGGGTCAGGAATCTGGGGTGACCTCACTGGATCCTGTGCTCAGGGGCTCACAGGATGTGAGGACTGTGGTTACCAGGCTGGGTCATTTCCTGGTGATAAGGGTTCTCTTCCAGACGTAAATGGTTGCTGGCACATTCAAATCCTTGTGGCTGTATGGTTGAGGTGCTGTTTTCTTGCTAGCTGAAAACAACTTTCAACTCCTAGGATTCCCCCCAGGTCCATGCCATTTGACCTCCTCCAGAGACACTTTCAAACGGGACTTTACATTTTCAAAGTCATTAGGAGAATAGATTTGACCTTCATGAGGACCCCAGTCCTTTTAAAGAGCTCACCTGATTATGTCAAGCCCTTCTGGGACAATTTTTTCTTTAAGTCAAAGACAACTGATTAGAGTCCTTAATCACATGTGCAGAACGTCTCCTGTCACATGAGGTCACAATCACTATTGCTTTTCTTTTTTTTTTTTGCAGTTTTTGGCAGGGTTTAAACCTCCACCTCCAGCATATAGGGCTGGCGCCCTACTCCTTTGAGCTACAGGTAACGCCCGATCACTATTGCTTTTGAAATCAGCTACAAGTAAAGGAAGAAGTGGGATTTGAGATTATAGATGAGGTTATTTAAAAACACAGTTTGGTTTATCCTCCCTTGTGGAAAAATATTGAAAGTTTTATTCCACATTAATTGTATCATCTGTCTATGGTAAGTCTGAGGCACATGGTCCTGTGTCCAGACGGTCCTGGGTCAATGGCTGACAGTCACTGAGAGCGGTGGCAGGTGCTGAGCCCTGCTGTGCAACAGGGTTGAGCCCGGGGATGTGTTGTCTACATCAAGTTCACTACATACTACCTGAATATTCCCTGGATTTATTATCTATTTTAGTAAACATTTACTATGAAACTCTATTATGTGCTAAAAACTAATTTTTCAGATGAGAATTTTTATGTGATATTAGAAACACTATTTTAGAAACATTAGTTTAGTCTTTGTAGAATCTAATTTCTACCAGGGGCTTTTAATTGGGTGTCACAGAGGGGTAACGGATGTCTTCCATAGGTTCAGCCAAATCTATAAAGATCCTGATCTATTCTAGTAAATATACTATGGGTAAAGTATCTGTAATTTCTTTTTAAACCTAATTGGTATGTTATTAACTCTTACCTGGACAAACAGATTATATTTTATCCAAATGTTAGCTAATATTTTTAGCTGTAAGCAAAAAGATTATTTTCCCATATTCTAGCATGTTTACCATTTAAGTGTCAAAACTTTACATTGGCACAATTATTCTGTGATTTGTATAATATATTTTGTTTACTTTATCCATAACCACAAAAATTTTAAAAGAAACTTTGATCATATCCATATTTAAGATAGTGTAACAGGGCTTAAGTAGACACATTTTAGAGATAGTGTAGGGTTTCAATATTCCTTATATCTTAACTTTCTGTGATTTTGAGAAACTACCCAGAGATTGTTAATAAATTGGCACTGAGATTTTTATACAGGCAAGATTTAGTATGGAGTCTGTTTTAGGATTGTGTCAGTAAATATTAGCTAATATTATTTTATCATCATCATTTTCTTTTTATAACAAAATTAAATTATAATATTTATCAGAAGAAAGCATATATAAACATCACTTGGGCTTATATGAATTCTATAATTAAGATTTAGACCAAACATTTTAAAAAACCATTAGGACCTTACATTGTCAAAGAGCTAAATCTAATTAAAAGTCAAGTCGGGAAGTTTTTGTTGTTTATTTGGTTTTAATGACCCTTTTTCTTACAATAATAGGCTGTAAATTTTTATAAGTAATATTGAACTCATAAGTTTGAGATTTCTTGTTCATTGAAATTGCTTTGAGTTCAGATTTGCTTAAAAAAGTAATTCTTTTTAGAAGCTAAGTCCTTGATAGTCTTTCTTATCAAACGCAGTATTATAAATTCTTAAAAAGTAAAGAGATTCTAAAATGCAAGATATTTTGACATGTAAGTGATGTTAAATAAACTAAATCAATACCTCACTCTCAGAACTTAGAAGTTTGCCCTCATAAGTAGTTAACATACAAAGAACATAATAGATACTCCATACATATTTGCTGAATACAAAAACAAATCTTGTTATTAATAAACAAAAGATCTTTCTGTTTTTAATGAGAAGTGTGTGATACTAGTTCTATATTTCTCTGTGTGTTGTACATGTACACATCTGTAATTTCAAAGCTGTACACCAGAGTTGGGGTTTTTGTAATATTCTCAGTATCATCAAATTATAAAATATAAATATATATATGTATGTGCCTATATGTATGTGTGTGTATATATATTTATCTCCTATATACATATATATAAAATGTACATAATTTGTCATTAGTAATTTAATTTCAAACTTGTCCTCATTATTTGATAATTTTCTTTCTATTTTAATTTGAATAGGACAAGCAAAGTAGTATTTTTATCATAAAGAATTTCCCTGAAGGAGCATTATCACCAGGTGGTTTTTGTCTAACACTCTCTAGTGTTCAAACAAAACTGAAATTGCTGAGGTTTTGTTTTTAATTGACATGAAATAATTGTGTCTATGTTTTGACACATATTATAATGTATGCTGATCCAATAAGGGTAATTATCATATCCATCCTCTGGAATGCTTACTATTTCTTTGTGTTGGCAACACCCACTGTCCTCCTGGCCCTTTGAAACTACATAATGTGCTTCTTGTTAACTTTGTTAGTCCTCCTGGTGGTACAGAAGACTAGAAATTATTCTTACTGTCCAGTTGTGATTTCGTATCCTTTTAAAAGTCTTTTTATACCCTTCCCTTCCCACTACCCGGCCTGTGCTCTCCTATCTTCAGTTCTACCTTTTACTTCTGTGAGATCAATGTTTTTTTTAGTTTCCACCTGTGAGTGAGAATATACAGTGTTTAACTTTCTCTTTCTGGCTTATTTCACTTAATAATAATATAGTATCTTAGGACTGATAAGTGAATTAGTAAAGTTGTAGGATATAAAATCAATGTACAGAAACCAGTAGGCTTTCTCTATATAAACAGTAAACTAGCTGAAAAAGGAACCAAGAAACCAACCTCATTTACAATAACTACGTGTAAGTGCACACACGTGTGGGCCCACAGACACAAGAAAACTAGAAGGCAATAATGAAAAAAACTGAAGGGGATACATCCAAACTGAAAGACATTTTATGACCACGGATCAGGAGAATTAATATTGTTAAAATGGTCACAGTACCCAGTGTAGAAAAAAAATCCTTAAGTCTGAATGAAACCACAAAAGATCCTGAAACTTAAAGGTTAGACCAGAAGGTAGCAGTCTACTAGGATAAAACATAGGGAGAGTGCTTGAGGATATTCGTCTGGGAAAAGATTTTATGGACAAGACCTCAAAAGCACAGACAACAATAGCAAAAATGAACCAGTAAGATAATTTTTTGAAATTTAAAAGCTTCTACACAAGAAAGGAAACACTCATAGAGTGAAAAGACAACCTACAGAACGGGAGAAATATTTTAAACTATTCACCCACAGGGGATTAGTACCCAGAATATACAGAGAACTCCAACATCTCAGTAGCAAAAAATAAGATAAAATAAAATCCAGGGTTTTTTTTTTTTTTAAAGAAATGGGCTAAGTATCTGAAATATTTCTCGAAAGAAAACTTACAAAGGGCACACTTTCTGGGTGAAAGGCACACTTACATAAAAGCAAACTATGGAACCAAAAGTATGTAGCCCCATAATATTCTGAGTTTTCCTAAAAGGGGGGGAAAGAACAGTTACAAATGGTCAAAAATATGTGAAAAATGCTCAATATTACTATTCATCAGAGAAATATAAATTAATACCACAATTAGGTATCATCTCACCCCACCCAATTAGCATGACCATTATCAAAAAGACAAAAAATAACAAATGCCGCAGAGGATGTGGAGTGAAGGGAATGTTTAGGCACTGTTGGTGCGGATAAAAAAAAATACTATAGCCACTTTAGAAAACAGTTTGGAGGTTCCTCAAAAAACTAACATATGACCCAGCAGTCCCACACCTGGGCATTTAAGGAAAGCAATATATCAAAGAGACACCTGCCCCCCGTGTTTGGGACAGCACTGGTCATAATCGCCAAGATGTGGAACAACCTGGGTTAGCAAAGACAAATGGTTAAACAAAGAACAGGTGGTGGTGGTGGGGTGTGTGTGTGTGTGTGTGTGTGTGTGTGTGGTGTGTGCGCGCACACGCCCAAGGAATACTATTTGGTTATATAAAAATAATGAAATCCTGCTGGCCTTTCTCATCATGTCACTTTACTCGTCAGTAACACATGACAGTGAATGTAGATTTCGATATCGATGCTATAAATGCACGTGTTATTCGATCTACCTTGCACCTTGTTACACTTGGTTAAGGCACATTTTCTCCCTACAGTGTCCCATGTTTTTAATTGTGCATTTCTATATATATTATAATATGAATTTGATCCCGGTAGGCGAAAACGAAATCTTCAGAATCAGAGCATGTTTAGTTTATGGAAAACGAGCTTCTAGGGTCATCATAAGTATGGCAAATTTTAAATTGTTCAGAGATTTTCTGTCAGACTATAAATTGTAAAAATTGCTATGTTAGCCTCTTCGATTAAAAAAATTATCTCCACTCTTCTAATGGCACAGCCAATGTCTCAGTTCTGCATGTCATTTTCTCCCCTTGTCTATTTCTGGGTCATACCATGTCCTCGTAGGAGATCCCTCTCTGTTACGTCGAGTCTATTCAAAGTCCTCCCAAATATAAACGCCTCCATAGGATTAGGACTTCTGCAAGGGTGGAATAGATGTACTTTTCTCTCTTCTACTGATATAAGATAAATTTAAACACCTGAAAATTATATGTAAAACAAGCATAAAAAGAATCTGAAAGAAAAGCGTGAAGGCAAACAGGCTTGGACTTCCCAGCTCAGTGACGGGTGAGACTTCTGGGCTCTCTTTCCACTCATGTAAGCCAGACGAGGCGCTGAAGAAGCTGGCAGTTGGAAAGGCCAACATATTTAGAAAAAAATCAGCTCTCTAAAGACAATAAAGTAGGAATAGTATGCCTGGCAAGATAATACTTTTTTAGACAATACAGCTTTCTATTAAATGTCACAGGAAAAAATGCTGCTAATACCCACGCACTGTTGTCAGGAAGAACCCCGCTGACCAGGTGTCACCCAAGGCATGGTGAGTAACAGGGACTTTCCTGCCTACTCACCAGTAATGAGCACAACCTAACCCTCCGTCAGTGGCCCCGCAGGGTACTGAACATCTCCCCGCAATGGGAGTTATAGCCGCCCTCGGTTTCTAGACTAAGACAATGCCAAAAAATCTCAGTGGAGAGTCATCAGTACTTTCAACATTACCCAATTATAAGGAGGCCACCCAAGGACGAATAAGAATTGTTCTTCCAGCCAGGTTAGTGTCAGTGGAGGCCTCGTTCGACAGCCGTAATTCCCATCCCTGTTGCGAGGAACCAGCAAATCCTCCCTCCTGGTGTCAGTGGAGCCGGGCAGAGAAGCTGAACTTCCACTCCCACTTGGCAGTCACTAGCTGGGGTCTCCCCAGTGACTGCTGCAAAAACCAGGAAAATCTCAGTTTGAATGAGAAGAAATAATCCAAAGATGTGAATAGTGGGAAGCAGGAATTCCCAGACAGGTTGCAGGTTTGGTTCTGGACCGCTGTAATAAACCGACGGTCACAATATCACAAGCTACAGGAAGGTTTTGGTTTTTCAGGGCACACAGAAGTTATGTTTCCATGACACTGTGGTGTATTAAGTATGTAATAGCACTGTGTCAAAAAATGGACAAGACTTAATTAAAGATATTGTTAACAAATGCTAACAGTCATCTCAGAGTTTGATGAGTTGTAGTATTTTTGACGGTGCAGGGTCTTACCTCAATGCTGATGGACACTGAGTAATCAGGACAGGGCATGCTGAAGGCTGGGGTGGCTGGGGCAATCTCTTAAAATGAGACTACAGTGGAGTTAACCACAGAGATGGACTCTACTTCATCACAGAAATCTCTGTAGCATGCAATAATGTTTGATAACATTTTACCCAAGAAGAATTGCATTCAAAATTGCAGTCAATCCTCTCAAACACTGCCACTGCTTAGTGGACTAAGTTTTTTTTTTTTTTTAAATATTCTAAAATTTTAGTTGCATTTCAACAACGTTAACACATCTTCTCCAGGAACCACTTTTCTGCTCCTTCATAAGAAGCAATTCCTCATTCTTTCGATTTTCATCGTGAGACTATAGTGACTTGGTCTCATTTTCAGGCTTCAGTTCTAATTCCAGTTCTCCTGCTATTGCCACCAATGTGCAGTTACTTTCTCCACCGAGGCCTTGAACCCCTCAAAGACATTCTTGAGGGTTGGAGTCAAGTTCTTTCTCACTTTTGTTAATGTAGATATTTTGACATCCTCCTTTGTACCACAAATGATGGTAAGGACAATACTTTCCAGAAGGTTTCTAGTTAACTTTGCTTAGATCCATCAGAGGAATCACTATGGCCATTAAAGGCTTACGAAATGTAAATTATGCTTTCACTTAAAAGAATATTATAACTGATTCGATTTTCTATCCAGAGGACCAAAACGTTCTGTCTGTCCGCCGTGAGCCCATTTGGCTTTTTTATCATTCCTGTGTTTACTAATCAGCACTTAGGTTTTTCTTCAAGAACTTCTCTTTTACATTTAGGACTTAACTGTGTGGCGCAATAGGCCTAGCTGTGGATCTGTCTCAGCTTTTAGCACACCTTTTTCATTAAGAATAACTTTCCCCAGCTTTTGTTTAAAATGAGAGACAGTCAACCCTTCCTTTCACTTAAACACTCAGAGTCCTGGAAATAGGTAAGCCTCAGGACAGGGAGCAGCAGGGGGAGGTGTAGTCAGACACTGTATTGGTTATGTTTGCTGCCCTCTCAGAGCATGGAGCACGACATCCCAACACAAATGGTGACATCAAGGATTACTGTTCACAGCTCACCCTACAGATGCGCTACTAATAAAAATGTTTGAGATAAATTGCAAGAATTACCAAAATTTGACACAGAGACATGAAGTTAGCCCATGTTCTTTGAAAACTGGTGCCAGTAGACTTTCTCAATGAAGGCTTACCACAAAGTTTTAATTTATAAAAATTCAGTGCCCATGAAGCACAATAAAATGAGGTGTACCTATATTAGAATTATTTCATAAAGATCTTGAATCAGCAGCATAAAATGCCACAACAAGCAACTACACTAACATCTAAAAGAATAGCAAGATAAGAAGTCTCAATAGAGTTACATGATGATCAAAATTTTAATGATCATCAAATCAGAACCTTAAGTTCATCTTAAATACCATAATAACTATTAATGAACTGATGAGTACTTGGGTTGATTCCATATCTTTGCAATTGTAGATTGTGCTGAAAGAAACATTTGAGTGCAAATATTTGAGTCCCCTTCAGGAGAATGGTTCCTGTTAGGAAGGTTGGTGGCATAAGGTGACCTGGGCTTTATTAAAATAATTTCAGACCCAGCGAAATGGGAAGTAAATTAGGAACAGGAGCTCAACTTAGGGCAATGGACTACACATTTAGTAATTATTGGATCAAATGAGATCTTAGTGAAAAATAGAGATTTCTGGACTTTACAGAAATCAGCCAAGTACAATCAGCAGCTCCAATGAAGAAAACATACACAGTGGAAGAGAATACAGAGCCTAGAACTTGCGATGATAATCCAAAGTTTGATGAAAATGTGAGGGTGTTCAGCATGTCCCCTGAGTGAAGAACTCAACTACAACTTGAAATTTTCCTTAGAAATGAACACAATATAACCTAAACATTTGTGCCCTCATGTTAATCTGAAATTTAAAAAAAAAAATTGACAGTCACTGATTCAGGCCCATGGATATCTTGTTGCTTGCCAACTCCATAACTTCCTCCCACCCTGAAAACTACATTCATGTATTTTATGTTGCAGTCATATCTAATAATCAAACTCCATCTGGAATAATTTCAATTTGATAGTCAGATTATCTATACGTTGGAATTTTCAATATTGAAATGTGGCTATCCCTTTCATCAGCTGAACTGTTCATGTGGAACGTATCTCTGAGATTTAGCAGCATTTGAGGAATTTCTTCCAAGTTGAAGTATAAAAATATATCCATTTAGTTCAACATAAGAAATAGGTATATTATCTGCATGAATAAATGTTATCAGCCATTATTCAAATATAAGAAATAATAAATATGCCTACCAGATCCTTACCATGTCCCAGAAGGACGGACCATAACTTGAACAAGTTTAGAACAATCTCACACTTTGGTACGCACAGGCAGCCATTGAGGGCTGGGACTATATTTTTGAATTTAGATATTATCTCTCCCTTCTTTAATCATCAGATTTTAAATAATACAATTCACTGGTGAAATACTTGAGATTCAACGTTTGTTTTCCTAATCAAGATATCTTAGATGAGGAATGATGTACTTTATCAATAACACCCTTCTTAACCACCTGAGGTAGAACCATCATACTCTGAATTCTTGGGATCTTCATGTATGGCGCTCTGTGTTAACATCTCTTTCTGGCTTCCTTAGCACACACGACACTTCTGATGGTTAGAAACAATCATTTTACTCATTTTTGTATTTGAAGCACAGCATAATGGTAATTTCGTAATGGGTGAACAACTTGCTCCAAAAAAGAAGGGCACAACATAAAAATGGTAAAGAAAGTTTCTTTCAGAAAAATTCTAAATATTGTGTATCTTATTTGAATATATTCTCTCTTTGGGGTATAAGAAATGCAATCAACCTATCACTGGCTTGAAAACAGGACTCTGTAGCTTTATTTATCAGTGGAGAGTAAAGGTATTTGAATTAGTTATTGAGATTTGTCAGGAATGATTGTTAGAAAGTTTGAATTGTGTGTAATAATTTTCCTAGGAATATTTTATCTATCTTCTTCCTAACATTAATACTACATTGCCTTTCTATTATCCAATAGAGATTGCTTGCAAATTTTAGGGAAAAGGGACTTTATAAATATGGGTGTTACAAAATAAATGACTATATTTTCATCATTAAAGACTAATAACAGAGGAGACGCAAATAAAATAGAGTTTAGTTGTCTCTAAATTTCTAATAATAATACTTATTTTAGAAAATGTAAAAATCAATTTATTTGAGCACATTTTTTAAAAAGTTATTTTGCCAATATTTATTGGCTCAAAGAAAATTTCAATCTATAAAACAATTCTCGGCTTGGCACCTGTGGCTCAATGGGCTAAGGCGCCAGCCACATACACCTAAGGTGGCGGGTTCAAATCCCCAGCCTGGGCCCGCCAAACAACAATGATGACTGCAACCAAAAAATGGCCGGGCGTTGTGGTGGGCGCCTGTGGTCCCAGCTACTTGGGAGGCGGAGGCAGGAGACTCGCTTGAGCCCAGGAGTTGGAGGTTGCTATGAGCTGTGATG
>CAUYQV010088424.1:0-29011 GCA_963574575.1 Galagoides demidoff
AAGTGAATCTCTCTAAGAGTAGAATGAGAATGTTTTAAAACAATAACTGAGAAAATGACATGAAGGCTGTGTTGATCAGTTTGATGGAAGTATTTCGGATTGCATGTGAAAACCCCACACTGTACCCCAGAAGTGCATTAACGTACATAGTTACCATTCAATAAAAAAAATTAAAAAAAAAAGAAATGTTATTGAAGAAAGTAAACTCTTATGTTGAGAACAGAAAAGTCAGCACAGGCACAATCTAATGATTAATGTTATTATATTCAAATTTTTGTTGTTGTTGTTGTTGTTTTGAGAGAGTCTCACTATATCACCCTCGGTAGAGTGCCATGGTGTCACTGCTCACAGCAACCTCCAACTCTTGGACTTAAGTGATTCTCTTGCCTCAGCCTCTCAAGTAGCTGGGACTACAGGTGCCCACCACAACGCCCAGCTGTTTTTTTTGTTGTTGTTGTTGCAGTTGTCATTGTTGTTTAAGCTAGCCAAGGGCTGGGTTAGAACCCTCTAGCCTGGGTGTATGTGGCTGGCATTGTAACCACTGTGCTATGGGCGCCAATTGTCTTCTAATATAGAAACTCTTTTTTTGGAGAAGTAATTCTGAAAATAGTCTTAAGTTTATTTTGTTTTCTGTATTCAAATCTTCAGCTAAGATAGGATTTTTAGACAATAGAAGATGCTGAAGTCAATTCTCCTGGGATATTTTATTTTGTCTTGTTTTGTTGTGCTTGAATTTATTTCTCTCCTACACCGTGGCAACTTATCAACCCTGAGGTTTATGTCTACCCCACTGGCCCTCACTTCAGGGGCAGCCACATTTTAGGAATTATGTGTTTTCTGTAATAGGTCGAATCTCTTTTATACCTTCACAGTCAATATATTCGAGCTCATGAAGCTCTCTCTGAAGTCAGTTTGAAACTCACATTTGGGAACAAGATACAACTAAGGAAGGAAAAAATAAACTGCAGCCCTCTGCATGAAACTCACTTAAAAACTTACCTCTTCCTATGCCCTTGGTTCTAGCAAAATTATAAGATAAATGATATGGGATGATGAGCATTTTTAATGTGTTTCTTAGTCATTCATCTGTCCCTAATCATCAGAGAAATGCAAATCTAAACCACCTTGAGATAATCACCTAAACCCAGCAAGAATAGCCCACATCACAAAGTCCCAAAGCTGTAGGTGCTGGCGTGGGTGCTGAGAGAAGGGAACACATATGCACTGTTGATGGGACTGCAAACTAATACAGCCTTCTTGGAAAGAAGTGTTGAGGATTTGAGAATCATCAAAGAGCTAAAACTAGACTTTCCATTTGATCCCAGAATCCCATTAGTAGGTAGAAATAGACCTTCCATTTCATCCCAGAATCCCATTACCCAGAAGAAATAAATCATTAACCATAAAGACATTTGCACTCAAATGTTTATAGCAGCTCAATTCACAATCACAAAGATGTGGAATAATCCAAGTGCCCATCAGCCCATGAATGGCTAAATAAACTTATGGCATATGTATACCGTGGAATACTCTAAAGCCACAAAGAAAGATGGAAACTTCACATTTTTTGTATTTGCTTTGAAGGATTGAATGGAAGAGCAAGTATTCAATGTATTCCATATTAATAAAAAAACTAACAGATGAACAACTACATACCCACACGAGAGAAAAACATATTTAAATTCAAGAAGGGGGAAGGGAGAAGAGGAAGGGAATGTGGTAAACTCTCACCGATCAGGTACAATGTATGGCACGCCTCCTGGGTGAAGGGCTCCGCTGAAACTTGGACTTTACCTAACAAACACAAACAAGGTAACCTAACTGTATATACCCTTATATTAATCTGAAATTTAAAACAATTATAAGATAGGCTCGGCACCTGTGGCTCAATTGGCTAAGGCACCAGCCACGTACGCCCAAGGTGGTGGGTTCGAATCCCCAGCCCAGGCCCGCCAAACAACAATGATGGCTGAAACCAAAAAATGGCCGGGTGTTGTGGCGGGTGCCTGTGGTCCCAGCTACTTGGGAGGCAGAGGCAGGAGACTCGCTTGAGCCCAGGAGTTGGAGGTTGCTATGAGCTGTGATGCCATGGGACTCTACCCAGGGGGACAGCTTGAGGCTCCGTCTCAAAAAAAAAAAAAAAAACAATGAAAATAATGCCAGTGTCCACATCATATAGTTCTGAAAATCAAATAAAATACCTCAAATGCAGAAGTATAGCAGTAATTCACATATTCTAAGTTTTTTTTTTTTTTGAAACATTAAGTCACCTTGGGGTTGAATGCCATGGCATCATCATAGCACACAGCAACCTCAAACTCTTGGGCCCAGATGATCTCAGCTTTCCAAGCAGCTGGGATTACAGGTGCCTGCCACATAGTTTTTCTATTCTTACTAGAGACAGAGTCTCACTGTTGGTCTTGAACTCCTGTGCTCAGGCAAACCACTGACCTTAGCCTCCCAGCATGTTAGGATTAAAGGCATGAGTCACCAGATCTGGCCTGCCTATTTTTTTTTTTTATATTGTGTGATCAGCGAGTATTCTTTGTGCTACTTACTTCTCTCTCACACTCACACCCCAACCCCATGTGCGTGTGTATTTGTGTGTACGTATTGTGTCTTTTTTTTTTTTTGGCAGTTTTTTTTTTTTCAGGGCTGGGTTTGAACCCACCACCTCCAGTATATGGGGCCAGCGCCTTACTCCTCTCAGCCACAGGTGCTGCCCCCGTATTGTGTCTTTTTGAGATGAAGCTCTTAATTACTATGATCTGAATTTGTAATTTAACTGATATGGTATGTTTTGTGCTGTTCAAGTAAATTTTTTTATTCTTTTTTTTTTTTAATAGAGTGTCACTTGGTCACCCTAGATAGAGTACTGTGGCATCATAGCTCACAGGAACCTCAAACTCTTGGGCTCAAGTGGTCCTCCTGTCTCAGCTTCCCAAGTAGCTGGGACTACAGGCATCTGTCACAACACCTGGCTATTTTTGTAGAGATGGGATCTCTCTCTGGCTCAGGCAGGTCTTGAACTCCTGAGCTCAGACAATCCACCAGCCTTGGCCTCCTAGAATGCTAGGATTAATTTTTTTTTATTCTAAGATCACAGAATGTTTTATTTTGTTTTCCAAAAATTACTTATTAAATTTGGATCAGCAATCCATTCAGAATTTATTACTTGTATAACATAACTAGTAATTGCGTTTCTCTTCTTTTTGCCTTTATGACTGGCAAACTAAGTTTATGCTGAAAATGTAAGGATCATGCTTTCTTTTTAGTTGTTCTCACTTTTCATTGTTTCCCCCACCTTAAGAGTACCTCATCCTTTGTACTGACTTCCATGAAATACACTGCTAATCTAAATGTCTATCTGCATCTTGATGTCTTTGGTAATCCCACAGGAGCATATGGTGAAAGTTATGCCTTAGTCAGAAATCCTCAATGTGGCTTTTTGCTAATAAGGAAATTTTGGTGCCATAATTGAAGGAAAAACATGCCGGATGACAGCACAACTTCCAAGGAAATGGCAACAAGAGTAATCTTCTTGTCACAGACTACAATTGGAATCTTTGGAAATTTCTCTATTCTATATCATTATCTCTTTTTCCCCCACAGTGAATTTAGGTTGAGTTTCAGACATTTCATTCTCAAGCACTTCATTATAGCCAACTTATTGGTTATTCTGTCCACAGGAGTTCCCCAGACATTGAGAGCTTTGGGGTTGAAATATTTCTTCAGTGATGTTGGATGCAGTCTTTTATTTTATGTTCAGAGAGTGGGCAGGGGTATGTCCATTGTCACCACCTGTTTCTTGAGTGTCTTTCAGACCATCATGATCAGTCCCATGAACTCTAAGTGGAAGGATCTTAAAGTAAAAGTCCCAGAGTACATTGGATGCTCCATTCCCTTCTGCTGGAGTCTTGACATATTAGTAAATTTCATTGTTTCTGCATATGAATTTGTCAAATTGAGCAGCAAAAACATTACAAAGAAAGATTTTGGATACTGTTCTAGTTTAGGACATGACAAAATATTAGGTTCCCTATATATAGCATTATTTGTATTCCCTGAAGTTTTATTTTCTGTGTTCATCATCTTGTCCAGTAGCTGCATGATTTTTATTCTTTATAGGCATAAGCAGCAGGTCCAACACATTCACAGGACTAATGTTTCTTCCACATCCTCCCCTGAGTCCAGAGCCATCCAAAGCATCCTTATCCTGGTGACCACCTTCGTATCTTTTAACACATTTACCTCCATCTTTTATGCTTGTGTTGCTGTATTGTATAACCCCAGCTGGTGGTTGATGAATACTACCACCTTAATTTCGCTGTGTTTTCCAACTGTCAGCCCCTTTGTTCTCATGAGTCGTGACTCCACTATATCCAGACTCTGCTTTCTTAGGGTGAGGAACAGAAAATTTCCCTAATCTTATTAGAAATCTGTGAAGTATGATTTTGCTCAATGATCAGTTGCTTTTTTTCATCACCCTTAAAATGTAAAGAAACTTAATGGAAAAACTACATGTCTTTCCAAGGTAAATATTCATGGGTCTGAGGAGTCTTCAGCTGGTTAATTATTGGACCTGCATGGGTATGAGGGAGGTAAATAAAGCAGATTGCCCTAATCCTGATGCATAATATCCTGCTGATATTACTATGAATCAAATGTTCCTGGAGGCAAATTAAATGGATTTGGTCCTAGCTCCTTGTCAGATTCATGAGTGTCTGACCAATTGGGATATTTAAGGGATAATTTGCCAGAAGGAATTACAGTGGAAAAAATAAATGGTGGGTATTGCTGGAAGACAAATATTCATGGGTTTCTTCTGCATGGGTGTGTTCTTATGGACAGAGGAAGAGAAAGCATTTCTTCTGAACTGTATTTCCATGGATATTTGTGTAAAAATGATCCTTGAAAGATATATTGTCACCTGCTGGAACAGTAGACAGATGTATCTCCTATACATGGAAATAAAGATAACATCTCTCTCTTTGGCAAAGGACGGGACAGGTTTGTTAGTTCCTTTCTTTAAAGATTGGATATTTCTATACTCAGCATTGCTCAGCTATGATGCAAACCCAGTGCATTAGAAACATTTACCAAAGCACCTCTGCATCATCCCTACTGGAAATATGGTGGGAGGGAGCAAGTGAAACTGTTACAGTCAGATGTTCCTATTACCAATGTGCCTTGACTAATAAAATTCTTTGTATTTTATTTTTGTTTCCTTATTTTAATATTAGACTTCTTTAGCATATATTTAGAGTCACAGGAAAACTGAGTGGAAAATACAGTGATTTTCCTGCTACTCCCTACCCCCCCCCCCAATGCACAGCCATTTTGTACCAAACTCCCACACCAAGCTGGCACATTTGTTAAAATTGATGAACCTACACTAACACATCATTATCACTCAAACCTATGGCTTACATTAGGGGTCACTCCTAGTGTTAAACATTTTATGGGTTTTGACAAATGTGTATTGATGAGATAACCCAATAGCAAGTTACAAATAGTTAAGGTTTATTAAGCCAAAGTCTGAGGATGCACCCAGGAAGAGCACAAACCACAGAGACCATCTGTGACCTGTGTTTGCCAAAGGGTTTGGAACTCAGTAAGGGGAAAGGGGATACAGGAAAAAAAAAGGAGGAGCTAGGCAGTAAGCCAGTGGTTACATTCTCCTAAGGTTCTAATTAGTGCTCACTAAACTTATATTTTACATAAGATAAAGGTGAACATTTAAAAAAGGAGGGAGTGCATGAAAATGTCAGGTAGGTAGCCATTTCAGGGTTGGGCAGAAGGGCGATTGATCTCAGTGTGTCCTTGGTTCTGTGTCAGTGAAGATAAGCTTGTAGCCAACATTGTCAGTGTGAAATTTATTGTAACTCAGGCTTAATAATTTACTTAGGTTCTAGTCCCAAGGTCAAATTGGCATGTACTTTTTTTAAACAGAGGGCTATATATCCTGCAAGGTTTAGGAATAATGAGGAATTTCCTTTTCAGTGATCTATAAGGATGGCCATCTGGAGAGGCAAAGGCCTTTGCCACTACGGAAACCTGGTTTATGCATAAAGTGATTACACAGGTTGTGAAATCATAGCTACCATTTGGGAAAAGCATGGCAGTTATGCCTGACTCAGGTCCAAGGTTTAGTAATCCCTTTGGCATATTAAGTTTGGGAGTCCCGAGATTTTATTTTCTCTTACAGACATATAGTTGGCATTATACCATCATATACAGTAGCTTCACTGCCCTAAAATTCTGTGCTCTGCCTGTTCATCCTTCCCTTGTCTCAACATCTGGAAACTACTCATCTTTTTTACACTGGAAAACAGTTATTTATATTTACCGGTTTATTATAAAGGATATTACAAAGGACACAGATGAAGCAATACATAGGATGAGGTATTGGGGAAGGGTGCAGAGCCTCCCTACCCTCTCCAGGAGGGCCACTCTCCAGGACTATCTCACTTCATGTGTTCAGATACCTGGAAACTCTCCAAACCCTGTCCTTTTAAGGTTTTATGAAGGCATTATTGGTTATTATTGGCCACAAGTGATCAACTTAACCTTCAGCCCCTTACCCCTCTCCAGAGTTGGAGATGGTGCTGAAAGTCCCAAACCCCTAACTGTGCCTGGGTCTTTCCACTAATCAACCCCAATCCTAAAGCTACTTAGGGACTGCCAGCCATCAGACAACTCAAAAGCACACAAAAGACATCACTTTGGAAATTCTAAGGATTTTAAGAGTTGAATGCCATAAAATAGGACAAACACCAAACATATATATTACAATATTGAAAATATTAAGGAATAATTTTTCATAAAAACAATTTCTAGAGTTGAAAAGAATCATGTAATGTTTAATTGCTAATTTTAGTTGGCATTCTTATAGCCTTTGAAAATTTGCTTTTCAAGTAGAAAGGCATATTCACTGGCTAATAAACACTCTCACACAGTAGCATGAAATTAAAATTCTTAGGCAATAACTTAAAGGTTTCAGAACAAGTGTCAACAATTATAGTGTGCAAAGAATCCTATGTATTTAGCTGAAAAGAACATGCAAGAAGTTAAGAAGAGGAAGACCAAGGAATTGAGAGATAATTAATCTTCAGTGTTTTATAATAGTCTTACTCCATGTTTACTGTGTATTTAAGCCTAAATGCCTCCTTTACCTCTCCTTTTTAGTCTTTATAGCTTTAGTGAAGTATAACTGATATACAGAAAACTGCATATATTTGATGCATCCTCCTTCCCTGTAGTCCACATGTCTGTGAACTGATGAGCCCAGGTGCTCCTTTGTTTGAGATGACAGAAAAACCAAAGCACCTGCAGGACCTCAGGCCCATCTTCTCAGCACCACATATGCCCCTAGTCGAGTCAGTTTTCCTTGATCTTTGTAGTAGCTTGGGAAGCCCTCCCTGGTCTCCTGAGAAAGTCTTATTATATATTAAACATTCCCATTCCTTTTTGGTGTGTGGTATCATCAGTCTTGATATTTGAAGCAAATTTTGTATAGAGGTCTGTTCTGTATCTTCAGGATGTTCCAAAGTGCAGATTAAAAATTATTACAGAACGAGATGAGTTATATGTTAACCAATGTGATGTAAGCATTCCTAATTCTATATGAAATCAGTACTTTATACCCCATAAATGCATTAATGTATACATGATCTATGTGTTTATGATTTAGTAAAAATAAAATAAAATAAAATAAAAATTATTACAGAAATACACACACTCAGCCAAAGCATAAACATGATCAGGATCATCAATATCACTGTTGTCCACCTCCACATCTTTTCCAACTAGAAGGATACCTAGTGCAAAAAACATGTCTGGAGCTTTCACCTCCCATGGAAATAATGTTTTCTTTCTTTCCTTTTTTCTTTGCTTTCTTTCTTCGTCTTCTTCTTCTTCTTCTTTTTTTTTTTTTTTTGAGACAGAATCTCACTTCATTACCCTGGGGTTGAGTGCTGTGGAGTCATAGCTCACAGCAACCTCAAATTCTTGAGCTTAAGTGATCTTCTTTTCTCAGCCTCCCAAGTAGCTGGAACTACAGTGCCCCCCACAACGCCTGGCTAGTTTTTCTATTTTTGGTAGAAATAGGATCTCACTTTGCTCAGGCTGGTCTTGAACTTCTGAGCTTAATCAATTCACTCGCCTCTGCCTCCCAGAGTGCTAGGATTACAGGTGTGAGCCACCACACCAGGCTATAGTGCCTTCTAAAAAATCTCCTGAGGGACCTGCCTGAGGCTGTTTTACATTTAACTTTTTTTTTTTTTGAGACAGAGCCTCAAGCTATCCCCCTGGGTAGAGTGCCATGGCATCACAGCTCATAGCAACCTCTAACTCCTGGGCTCAAGTGAGTCTCCTGCCTCTGCCTCCCAAGTAGCTGGGACTACAGGCACCCGCCACAATGCCTGGCCATTTTTTGGTTGCAGCCATCATTGTTGTTTGCCGGGCCCAGGCTGGGATTTGAACCCGCCACCTTAGGTGTATGTGGCTGGCGCCTTAGCTGATTGAGCCACAGACACCAAGCCAACTTTTTTTTTTTTAAGTAGAACACATACACCCTAAAATAATGATAAAAAGTGTGGTTATAGTTAATACAAAAGCCAGTAACATAGACATTTATTATTATTATCAAACATTATGTTATGTACTGGACATAATTGTATATTATGCTTTTACACCACTGGCAGCACAGTGATGCTTACACCAGCATCACCACAAACACAAGAGTAATGGCTTATACTACAGTGTTAAAATGGATAGGGCATCACTAGGGAATAGGAATCTTTTTAGCTGCATTATATGTTATAGGACCACCATCATATGTGCAGTTCATCTTTGACCAAAATGTCATTATGCAGTATATGGTGTTAAATATTTGAGTAGGAGGCAGGATGCAGTAGTTCAGGTCTGTAATTCTAGCACTCTGAGAGGCTGAGGTGAGAAAATTGCCCAAGCTTAGGAGTTCAAGACCATCCTGAACAAGAGTGAGAACCCATCTCCACTAAAAATAGAAAAATCTAGCTGGGCACGGTGGCTGGCACCTTTAGTCCCAGCTACTCAAGAGTTTGAGGTAGGAGAATCACTTGAACCAGCAGAGTTTGAAGTTGCTGTGAGCTACGCTGAGGCACAACACTTTAGCCTGGGCAACAGAGTGAGACTCCATCTCAACAACAAAGGAAAAAATACATAAATATTTGGGTATGTGTATGTGAGTGTGCATACCGTGTGCTTATGTATATATGTGAGTGAGTAGGTATATTTGTGTGTGTGTTTGGAAGATCAAAGTCAAAAACATAGAGATGAATCTCAATGCAAAATGTCTTATTTGGGAATGTATATAAAAACAACAGCAGGCTCAGTGCCTGTAACTCAGCAGCTAGGGCGCCAGCTACATACACCAGAACTGGTGGGTTCGAACCCGGCCTGGGCCTACCAAATAGTGACAACTACAACAACAACAAAAATAGCTAGGCGTTGTGGCCGGTGCCTATAGTCCCAGCTACTTGGGAGGCTGAAGCAAGAGAATCGCTTAAGCTTAAGAGTTGGAGGTTGCTGTAAGCTGTGATGCCACAGGACTCTACTGAGGGTGACATAATGAAACTCTGTCTCAAAAAAAAAAAATAGCAAATCAGAGTCCCCACACAGAATAAGGTGATCACTGCTGGTATGTCTGAAGAATACAGAAAAGTTTGGAAGATATATTACACAAAAAAATGTTAAGTATTACTTTGAAATAAAACTCATTGTCCATAGGAAAATTTTCAGGAGCTGGAGAACTCTAATTGATGAGTGACAGCAGAGGGTAAAATCAGCCTTGGAGTTAGCAGGTCGTTTCAGCAGCCACTGGGTGAAACTGGTTTTAGCATTACAGCAGCCACATCAGCAGCTTTTGTATTTACTATACAAATAGTGGGGATAATTGTTGGAGCATGTGTGCCCCAGGGGCCTTTTCCCCTGACCTCTGGACTCTGATTTAGTGGGTGATGACAGAAATGACCCAAATTGTATAATGAATTTTTATAGGAGTATGCATTGTCAATCATAAGGCTATATTCCATTACTTGGAAATTGAGAGCACTGTGAAGAATTAGCCCAACCCAAAGCAATGTCAGTAGGTAAGGAGGGAAATGACTAAGTTAATACAAAATATGAAAATGGGCTGGGCATGGTGGCTCATGCCTATAATCCTAGCACTCTGGGAGGCTGAGGCGGGTGGATTGCCTGAACTCATGAGTTTGAGACCAGCCAACCCAACCCAGAGAGAGACCCATTCTCTAAAAATAGCCAGGCATTGTGTTGGACACCTGTAGTGCCAGCTACTTGGGAGGCTGAGGCAAGAGAATCACTTATGCCTAAGAGTTGGAGGCTGCTATGAGCTGTGATGCCATGGCATTCTACCCAGGGTGAAAAAGTGAGACTGTATCTAAAAAAAAAAAAGTGTATGAGATGGTTTGATAAGTTTTTCTTTTTGTTTTGTTTTGTTTTTGAGACAGAGTCTCACTTTGTCACCCTGAGTAGAGTGCTGTGGTGTCACAGCTCACAGCAACTATGAACTCTTGGAGTCAAGTGATTCTCTTGCCTCAGCCTTCCAAGTAGCTAGGACTACAGGCGCCTGTCACAACGCCTGGCTATTTGCAGAAATGGCTTCTCACTCTCGCTCAGGCTGGTCTTAAACTCCTGCTCAAGCAGTCCACCTGCCTTGGCCTCCCAGAGTGTTCAGATTATAAGTGTGAGCCACCTTTCTGGGCTAGCTTTATAGATTTGATGTGCTGTTTTCTTTCAAAGAATTTCTACCCCATATGGGCTTCTCCACATACCAGGCATACTCACATGATGTTGTTGCTGTGTTCTGTAGAAACTACACCAAATGTAGATGCCCAGGAAAATATAGTTTTTCTGTAAGAGAGCCTTGAACAGAGACTAACAGGTAGCCTGCATAGTAAAAATTAGCCCTTTCCAAAGTGAGGTCCGGCCTTTGCCTTGGATATGGGATCTCTAGTCCCTTGAAATGGCATGCCTTAGCCTGGCAATGGGCCCCTAATTTTGGCCTTCTGGGAGGCCGAGGCAGGAGAATTGCTTGAACTCAGGAGTTCAAGACCAGCCTGAGCAAGAGTGAGACCCATCCCTTCTCTACTAAAAAATAGCAAAACTGAGAGGCAAGAGGATCACTTGAACCCAAGAGTTTGAGGTTGCTGTGAGCTATGATGACACCATGGGACTCTATCCAGGCAAACAGAATGGGACTCTGTCTCAAAAAAAAAAAAAAAAAGTCAACTTGATTTTGGATTGGAAGAACTCAGGAATACAGGGAATCCAGTGAGACACACAAACATCCTTCCAAACCCCTCAAGGATCAGACCTCAATATTTCTTGCTACTTCCCTACAAGACCTTGTCTGCCTTCAGGGATCATGAAAACATAGGAGCCCCTCCCAAACCCTTCAACAGTCCCTTGTGAAGACACTTATAAAACCTTGTAATTGTTTTTGGTAATTAGCAAATGAAAAACAAGTTTTCAGAAATGTTCTAGCTCCCCAAGCTTGCCCTGTCCTTTGGTGCAACAGGTGAAATGATAATTGCTGTTCTGAAAGGAGGGAAGGGCATAGGCACAATAATCTTTATCTGGGTTCTGCTGCCTCCCTCCCTCATGGTCTGGCTGTCATGACTCTCACACTGAGCCCACCACTTTGGCAGAAGGGAGAAGACCAATCATATCTACTTTTTCAGTGTGAGATGCAAAGTCTGTAAGAAAAGAAAGTCTGAGTAAGTGCTCATTCCTGGAAAAAGGATTCTTCTGGGGTAGAAACAGAGTGAGTGGCAAAGTTACACAGGAGACAGAATAATTCCTTAGCTGTGTGCTGAGTTTGAATCAGGAGAAGGGTCCTAGACCCTGTGCCAATCTTGATGGCTCCTAGTTTAATTTAACAAAACTCTCACTGAGATAATTGTTAGTGAATAATTCAACTGATGATGAAATCTAGATCTCATTTTGAAGGTAATTAAGCTTTATACTAATGAAATAAATCTGCTGTTCACATTCCCTTACAAAACTCATAGATGAAATTTTTGCTATTTTTATTATAAATGTAGTTATAATTCTTCCATGTTTATAATAAAGATTAGGATTCAGCTTTTATTGAAGGGTACTTTTAAAAAAGATTAGGCCATCCTATCTTATCCTATAAGAATTCCTTAATTCTATCCAGATGCCATGATCTAAATTTGTTTCTGGAATAAAAAGTATTTTTATGTAAAGCTAGACCCACTTAATAGAGTCAGTGACTGCATCACTGCTGAAATATCTGTGTTCTAATGATTGATTGTGGGGAGACTGTATTTCCTCTTGAATTAGGGATACATAGGTAGAGTTAACACTATATTTATGGATATTAGACAACAGTTGTCATTACCTATTGTTGGAATGTACACATTACACAGGATTTCATAGTCCCCAGATTTCACTTCCATGTTTTGTTTTTGGTTTTTGGTTTTTTTTTTTTTTTTTTTTGGAAACACAAGGTCTCACTCAATCACCCTGAGTAGAATGCCAAGGCATCATCATAGCTCACAGCAACCTCAACCTCTCTGGCTCAAGTGATCCTCTTTGCCTCAGCCTCTCCAGCAGCTGGGACTACAGGCACCTGCCACAGTACCTAGCTAATTTTTCATTTTCTTTTTTTATTGTTGGGGATTTATCAAGGATATAAAGAACCAGGTTACATTTTTCTATTTTTAGTACAGACCGGGTCTCACTCTTGCTCAGACTAGTCTCAAAATCCTGAGCTCAAGCACTCCACCCATCCTGGCCTCCCAGAGTACTGGAATTACAGGCATGAGCCACCACACCTGGACTACATGTCTCTTTCAATATTTTTCACAAATTTCTCTTCATTACTAATTGTACTTTAACCTAGATATTAGCATTAGGTAATTATTTTGCCTAAAGTAAGTAATAATTTAGCTTCTATCTTATAGTATTTTATCACATATTAGTGTTTCATAGTCATAGTTTAGGGACAAAGGTATATTGCTCAATCATTTCTTTGACAGACACCACTATATTTTTGCTTTGGAAATAATAGCAAATGGATCTTTCTGTTGCAAAACTAATATTGAGTCAGTCTTGCATTCATTAAATTGAACTTGAACCCAGGGAGGTTTCTTGTAGGCTTAGACTGTAATTACTACCCTGCCCTAAGATCTCTGAGGCCTTATCCATATTTGACATTAGCCTATAGAATAAAATTTTACACCAAAAGGGAAAGTTGTTACATGCCAAATGTATACACGTGTATGTAAATACATACCCAAATTACACTACAAAACACCATCAATGTAAAGTAAAATGGCAAGTTATAAAATCAAACAAAATATAGTTCTATTGTTTGAACAAATAGCTGTTATCATCTGTTTGTTAGTGTATCACGGTGCTTGGGGCACTGTCTATACAACTTAATACCTATCCAAGGCAACTTGTAGTCTTCACCATGCTTCTACAAGCAATGAATTTAGATCATTTAGCCTCTCTGTTTCTAAGATCTCCATGTCCTAATAATGAAAACACATAATGCTAGTGTCCATATCATATAGTTCTAAAAATTAAATATCGTACAATAAGTACAGCACTATAGCAGTGGTTCATATGTAATAAATACTATTTATTTATTTATTTAAGACAGAGTCTCAATTTGTTGCCCTTGGTAGAGTGTACTGGCGTCATAGCTCACAGCAACCTCAAACTCTTGGGCTCAAGTGATTCTCTTGCCTCAGCTTGCCAAGTAGCTGGGACTATAGGTGCCCACTGCAGTGCCTGGCTAGTTTTAGAGACAGGGTCTTGCTCTTGCTCGGCTTGGTCTCCAACCTGTGAGCTCAGGCAATCCACTCACCTCAGCCTCCCAGGGTGCTGGGATTACAGACATAAGCTCTTGTGCCTAACCTTAGTAAACAGTAGTTTAAAGTATATAAATTCAATATACTTCAACTCTGGGAAGCCAATTAACAAAAGAATACATTAAATGAATACCTCATGTAAGTATACCTCAGTAAGAATACTTGATTTCATTGGTGTAAATGTAGCCCACACTTCACGTCCCTAATGTTCCTATGGAGTGTTCTCTGGGCTCTGGTGATACAGGTCAGGGGGACTCAGAGAATGACCTCCAGATATTTGGCAATAGGAATGGTTCACATATCTCGGACTGTAGTTAGAATTCAGGACATCTCTCTTCTTTACAGTTATCTCTTCCTTTATGTTACTACTGTTAGTGCGGGTTGTGATCCATCTATTTAATTCTAAAGCACCTGATTATAACCACTTCCTGCTCATTGTTTTTAAAGGGTCCCCAAGAGCATGGCAACTCTCAGGCTTTAACATTTCCTTAAAGATTTTGAATGCAAATTTGTTTCCATCCTTAAAGAATTGGCCAGGTATGTCTACTGGCATTATCTTTTTCCTTTCTTTTTTTGTTCTTTAAATTTTATTTAGGAAGAACAAAGGGAAAGTTTAGAATTGGAAGTGGGTCCCTCTCATGAAGGAGCAGAGGTGAGAGAGAGAGACCCATCATTTTTTTTCTTAGAGTTATTCGAGGAGATGAATTATTGCCCCATAGATTTACATCTATTCTGACATTTGAGAGTTAGATCACCGTTTTTGTACTTTATATTAATGAAATCATACAGCAAAAAACCTTTTATATTTAACTTTCTTAATTCCATATGATTTTTTGTGAGTATATTGTTGACATTTAGTAGCATTGCTGCATGTGATTCCATTGTGTGAAATATCAATCTGTTAAGTCACTGTCATTCTGTTAATGGCCAGGCCAGGTGGATGGTATTTCTATGATCACTAGTACTGGTACATAAGTTCTGGGATCTATTTTTGGTGACATATAGAAACTTCTTTGAAATATATTCATTTTAGTTTAATTGTAGGGGCATTTGAATATCTATTCAGCCTCAATAAATACTATCAAATAGTTTTCCAAAATGTTTGTACCAATGTAACACCTACTGGCAGCAAATGAGATTCCAGTTTTATCCATATTTTTGACAAAACTTATTTCCTAACATTTTTATTTTAGATTCTTAGTTGGTGTATGATGATACCACATACTACTGGTGTTTTCTCCATATTTCTTTTTCATTAAATAATATCTGGTTTGGCTGGGCACCTGTAGCTCAATGATTAGAGTGCCAGCTGGGTGCACCAGGGCTGGTAGGTTTGAACCTGACCCAGGCTTGCTAAACAAAAAATAAACAAACAAATAAATGTCTGGTTTTTTTGAAGTTTATGTTGATATGGTTTGCCTATAACACACATTATCTCTCACTCTCTCTCTTTTTGATGAAAACCAGCTCTTAAGTTAGTATGGTCTAATTTGTTCTTACACCCACATGGTTAATATGTTTTCTGCTGTTTTAGAAACATTTTCTTTTTTAGAAAGAAAACATTTGAGAAAGACAGATATTATTTTTATGATTCTAAAAATTGCATTTATTTAGGTTAGCAATCCACTTAGAATTGATATATTGTATGGTGTGGATAGTGCCTGAAGTTTGTCTTTTTATTCTCATCTGATTAGAAAATATTAGTTTATTTTGAAACTGGAGGGTTATGCGTTTGTAAAATCTTCTCTCACTTTTCATTGCCTTCCCCAGGTTAACATTTCCTCATCCTTAGTGCTGACTTCTATGAAATACACTCTCCATCTCTACTTGCCCTACTGATAGCTTTGCCAATCCCAAGGGAGCACACAGTGAAAGTTACTGTTAATGTCAAAAATCTAATATAATAGAGGCTATTTTTGCTCAGAATAATGAATTGTTACAATTCAAAGGGAAATGTGCTGAATTACAGAGTGGCCTCTAGGGAGTTGGCAATGGTAATAATTTCATTAACACAGACTATACTTGGAATCCTGGGGAATTGCTCTCTTTTTACTATTATGTCATCCTTCACTATAGCAAAAGCAGGCTGAAGTCTGCAGACCTTGTTCTCATTCACCTGATTGTAGCCAACTTCTTGGTCATTCTCACTAAAGGAGTTCCCCAGACAATGGCAGCTTTGGGGTTGAAATATTTCTTCAGTGAGTTTTGGATGCATATTTCTTCTGTATGTTTAGAGAGTGGACAGGGGTGTGTCCTTAGTATGACCTGGCTTTTGAGTTCTTCCAGGCCATTATGATCAGCCTCATGAACTCCAGGTGGAAAGATATGAAAATAAAAGCAGCAAAGTATATAAGTTACTGCATTCTCTTCTGCTGGATCCTGAACATGATAGTAAATTTGATCTTTCCTATATATGTGTTTGTCAAAAGGGGCAACAAAAACATCACAGAGAAAAGAGATTTTGGATACTTTTCTAGTATAGGTTATGAAAAAAATCACTGACTCACTATATACAGCATTATTTACCTTTCCTGAAGTTTTATTTTCTATGTTTATAATCTGATCCAGTGGCTCCATGATTTTCACTCTGTACAGGCACAAGCTACAAGTCCAGCATATGCAGAGAACTACTGTGTCCTCAAGATCCTGCCCTGAGTCCAAAGCCACTCAAAGCATCCTTGCCCTCATGAGCATCTTTGTATCATTTTTCACTCTCTTTCATCTTTCATGCTTGTATTGTTCTTTCATATAATCCCAGCTGGTGGTTAGTGAACACTGCTCCCCTAATTGCTGTATGTTTTCCAACTGCCTGCCCCTTTGTTCTCATGAACCGTGGCCCCACCATTTCCAAGCTTTGCTTTCTCTCGATAAGAAATACAAAATCTCAGGCCAGAAGATCACACCTGTAACTCTGGGAGACTCGAGATGGCTGGATTGCTTGAGCTCAGGAGTTAGAGACCAGCCTGAGCAACAGCAAGACCCCATCTCTACTAAAAATGGAAAAACCAGCCAAGCATGGTGGTGGGTGCCTGTAGCCCAGCTACTTGGGAGGCTGAGGCTAGAGGATTGCTTGAGCCTAAGAGTTTGAGGTTGCTGTGAGCTATGGTGATGCCGCAGCACTCTAGCCAGGGTGACAGAGTAAGACTCTGTCTCAAAAAAAAAAAAAGAAAAGAAGCCCCAAATATCTAGTCCCAGCTATTTGGCAGGCAGAGGCAGGAGGAGCACAGTTCAGTGCTGCAGGTCACTATGACTGTGCCTGTGACTAGCCACCACTCTCCAGCCTTAGCAACAGAGTGATCAACCTTATATCTAGAAACAAACCCCCAATCTTATCATAACTGTACAATTTTGTGGTTTTGCACAACATTCAGTTGTTTAGTCCCTTAACCACCACTGAAATATCAATACAGAAATGTAAGGAGGGGCTACATGTCTTTATCAAATAGCCCATAATGAATATTGAGGTTTCTGGGACCTGCATTGGCATAGGAAAGTTGAATGAAGCAGGTCCTTCTCAACCCAATGTACAATGTCCTGTTGATAATAACCTTAGATAAATGTTGCTTGAGGCAAATTGGATGGATATCACAGTTTCAACAAGCCAGGTGAGATGGCTCACACCTGTAATCCCAGCACACTGAGAGGCCAAAGTGAGAGGATTGCTTGAGCTCAGGAGGTCAAGACTAGCTTGAGCAAGACTGAGACACCATCTCTCCTAAAAATAGAAAAAAAACTAGTTGGGTGCTATGGCAGACATCTGTAGTCCCAGCTACTCAGGAGGCTGAGGAAGGAGGATTGCTTAAACCCAGGAGTTTGGGGTTGCTGTGAGCTATGATGATTCTATGGCACTTTACCCAGTGGGACAGAGTCCCACTGTCTCAAAAAAAAAAGTGGCTGGCTCAGCACCTATAGCTCAGTGGTCACATACACTGGGGTTAGTGGGTTTAAACCCAGCCCAGGCCTGCTACACAAAATGACAACTACAACAAAAAATAGCCGGGTGTTGTGGTGGGTGCCTGTAGTCCCAGCTATCTTGGGAGGCTGAGGCAAGAGAATCATTTAAGACCATGAGTTGGAGGTTGCTGTAAGCTGTGACACCATGACACTCTACCGAGGGTGACATAATGAGACTCCGTCTCAGAAAAAAAAAAGTGGTAAACAATCTAAGTTTCTTGGGGCAAGTAGGGGACATGACAAAGATCAGAGTGGGACCAATGGGTGGGGCACTGCATGGGCAGAGGAGGAAGAGATGAGAGGCCTCACAACAGAGCATCATAGAGGGACTTTGGAGAAAAAAGAATTATAGGAGGATATTAAATTGTTTGCCCTCACTTGTCCTGGTATCTCTGTTCCTGTCTGTCACCATTACAATATCTTCCAAAAAAGGCCACGTAAATCATTGTAGTTTTTCTCTGGAAATAGAATCATTTGGAAATATTTAAGGGACTTGAGTTTGATATCTGTGTTACCTAAGGCAAAGTCTTACGATATTGGGAAGGCCAAGATGAGAATATAGAACATAGGGGACCCTGATACTGTAAACCTTTAGGAAATTAGGACAACTTCCTGGAAAAACTTTAGCATATCAAGGCTGTGGAATTAAGTAGTGCAGTAAAAGCTGAGATCTTTGAAAGGCAGGATTAGACCCAACTGTTACCTAGGTTATATTCCGGGATACAGTTATGCCAAAGAGTATATCTTCTCTGATGAGGAAAAGGTGAAATAAAGGGAGGTTGGGAGAAGAGTGGAGACATTACGTTGGCCCCACAGGGCTGTGATCTACCCCATTTGACAGTAGTGGGAGTGTCATATATCTTTTTCTGCTATCTTGACCCCATCTCCAGGCCCTGGCTAGAGGCCAGTCAGTTCACCCACTCCACATCCCGGCCCCAAGAGACTTGTGGCATTTTAATTTGCCCCAATCCCATCCCAGTCTCCTCAGATCCGAGGTAGCCTTGAAAAGCAACCACTTGGCAGCTATAGTTAACAGTGAAAAATCTGCATTTAGCAGCCACTGGAGGGCAGAAATGGCTCTGGAACACTTCAGAAGTCCCCATTTCCAAAGAATTTTCACTATTTAACAAGCCTGGCAGGGTACTGAAGATTATTTTTTGTTTTTTATTCTTGAGACAGAATCTTATTCTGTTGGCTTGGGTAGAGTGCCATGGTGTCATCATCATTCATGGCAACCTCAAACTCTTGGGCTCAAGTGATCTTCCTGCCTCAGCCTCCCAAGTAGCTGGGACTACAGGTGCCCACCACAATGTCCTGGATGGGCAAAATCCTGAAAAGAAGGCCAGTCGTCATGATTGGCCCTTGGGCTGTCTCCTGGGAGATAACTTCTCCCTGGGAATGTCCTGCCTGACAATAGTATTTTGTGCCTCTGAAGCCTTGGGCCATACTGTACCAGGGCAGCCAGATAAGTTTATCCTAAATATGTGATTTACGGTGAATGCCTGTTTTGGGGTGGGGGCAGGGGGGTTGGTGGGAGAATAGCAGAGGTCAGTCATATGGATGCTCAATGGTGGCCTGATGGCCACTATATATCCTGGACACCAAGGCTCAAGTGAGCTTCCTGGTTGACAGTACTTCATGTGTACTGTCACATATTGTTTCCGAAAGAACTATGTGCATCCCCTATGACTCCACTGAGAGGGGACACAGAGAAACACGCCTGGTTTTTGCGGATTTTACCCTATGTAGCTCTTCACTTACTACTTCTAGGTTGTATCCTTTTACTAATAGTAAGCCACAATCAAGAATCTAAGAGTTATGAGTCCTATAAGTCCTTCTATAAATTATTAAGCCTGAGGGTAGCCTTGGGGATCCCCTACCTGATTGTCATCTTGAGGAAACAAGCTCTGTCATCACGTCTAGGATCCTAGGCTAAGGAAATCCAACGGCACATGTATTCAGAAGACCCTCACCACTATGTAAGACTGCCTCCCAGCCCAGGAGCAGCTGAGGCCATGGGAGCAAATGAAGGGTGGCCCACACTGAAACCATAAGGACTTTGGGTTTAGTAGCAGACACTGTATACACCTAACCTTGGTGAGCACTAGGCCACCTTCATCTGGGATGCTGAGCTCTGAAAGGTGAGTTAAGCACTGGGCCTATGGTGGTCAGGATAGGCCTCGTCAGCCCGTCCTCACATCCTGACTGATGAGTTCAAAAGGAGTGAACTGACCTTGTCCCTAGCAGGATGTGCAGTCACAGAAAGATGAAAAGGACCAGGCACGATGGATCCTGCATGTAATCCTAGCATTCTGGGAGACCAAGGTGGGTGGATTGCTTGAGCTCAGGAGTTTGAAACCAGCCTGAGCAAGAGTGATACCCTATCTTTACTAAAAACCAAAAAAAAAAAAAAAAAGAAAAGAAAAACAAAACTAGCAGGTATTGTGGCAGGCACCCATAGTCCCAGCTGCTTCAGAGGCCGAGGCAAGAGGATCACTTGAGCCCAAGAGTTTGAGGTTGCTGTGAGCTATGATGACACCATGGCACTATAGCTTGGGTGACAGAATGAAATGCAATTGAAAAAAAAAAAAGTGGATGGGACCTGAGAGCCTAGTTGGTGGAGCACACATTATTGACTCTTTGCTGGAGAGCAGGTGCCCTGAATCCATCCCATTATCACAGAGACACTAATCCAGTACACAGGGTAAAGATGTTCAGAATTAAGTGTGCACCAGAAAGCCTTGGTTAGAAATGCATAGTTTCTGGCTCAGCACCTGTGGCTCAAGTGGCTGAGGCACTATCCACATACACCTGAGCTGGCAGGTTCAAATCCAGCCCAGGCCCGCCAAACAACAATGGCTGCAACCAAAAAATAGTTGGGCATTGTGGCAGGTGCCTGTAGTCCCAGCTACTTGGGAGGCGGAGGCAGGAGAATCGCTTGAGCCCAGGAGTTGGAGGTTGCTGTGAGCTTGTAATGCTACAGCACTCTACCCTGGGAGACAGTTTGAGGCTCTTGTCTCAAAAAGTGAGAGAGAGAGAAATGCATAGTCTCCAGTCCTAGGGGTTCTGGTTTAGGAGGTCTAGGGTGTCACTCAGGAATTTGCATTCTTTTAAATTTCTCAGACTCCTGAAGCAGAAAGCCCTCAGACAAGAATTGGAAGCAGTTCTGGTGTATTCTCTGCTTACAAATATTATGCCAGCCAACTCTCTTCAGTATACTTAGGTCTTGACTCCAGGTATATCTGTTCAGAAAAGTCTTCCCTAAGAGAAAATAATAATAAAAGTCCCAATTATTACCTACACATTACTATCAAATACTAGACATTATTTTTCTTCCTCTTGACAATACATAGTTCATTTGATTTTCTCTGCCTGGTAAGGACTATAAAGGTTGTTCCTTTGCCTGTTTCGTTTATATGTCTATCCCCCATGTGTAAAACAGTGCCTTACCCAGTGATATAGTACTTTAAAATATTCCTGAAGGCCAGGCATGGTGGCTCCTGAGTGTAATGCTAGCAATCTAGGAGGCTGAGGTGAGCAGATTGCTTGTGCTTAGGAGTTTAAGACCAGCTTTATCAAGAGTAAGATCTGTCTCCACTAAAAATAGAAAAAGTGAGGCAAGACGATCACTTGAGCCCAAAAGTTTGAGGTTGCTGTGAGCTATGACAATGCCATGGCATTCCACTTAGGGTGACTGAGACTGTCAAAAAAAAAATTCTCAAAATAGGGAATTATTCAATAACTCAGGATTTCTATTGAAATCTGAAGACAGCCACAGCAAGGCAAATTTCCTATGAGCAAGACACACTGCTTTGGATAGTATGTCCTTATGGGATTAAGTTAGAGAACTTCAGATAAAGAAGGCCAAGAGTCTCAGTCTTAGGACAGTGGGAAGAATAAGGAAGATAATAGAATTTACATGTCTCAATTCAGCAAGTTACAGAGGATCTGGGATCTTTGAAATGGTAATTGTGGGGGGGGTGACAGGTCTGTGGACAAAGGTAAGGAGTTATATTGGAGCATCTCACAAGGAACTCACCTTGTCCCATCTCCCACCTGTTACACTTTTCCTCTATTCTTAGCAACTAAGGTTCTTACTTCCTCCGAGTTCTACTTACTCTACTTTTCCTTTTCTTCTCTGCCCCTTTTGTATTTTGTTATTATGTCTCTAATCACACATTAAAAAAATTTTGGTTGACAATTCAGTTTTTTGGTTTTTTTTTTTTTTTTACTGTTTTTGGCTGGGAGCCAGGTTTGAACCTGCCACCTCAGGTATATGGGACCAATGCCCTACTCCTTTGAACCGCAGGCACTGCCCTTGTTTTTTTTTTTTTTGAAACAGAGCCTCAAGCTGTTGCCCAGGGTAGAATGCTGTGGCATCATAGTTCACAGCAACCTCCAACTCCTGGGCTCAAGCAATTCTCCTGCCTCTGCCTCCCAAGTAGCTGGGACTACAGGTGTCCACTACAATGCCCAGCTATTTTTTTGGTTGCAGCCGTTGTTGTTTGGCGGGCCTGGGCTGGATTTGAACCTGCCAGCTCAGGTGTATGTGGCTGGTGCCTTAGCCACTTGAGCCACAGGTGCTGAGCCAACAATTCAATTCTTTACATTTCTCATTCCCTTCAATGACAAAATATATTGACTAACACAGTAGTTCATTCATTCAGTTTCCAAATCAACATATCATTACCTTTTTCTGTGTTGGGAAATTTAAAATCATGTAAACCAATTCTCCAACATAACTTTTTGGGATGTTGAAAGTGATGATAGAGATTACTCCTTATCTCAAAAAAGTTCTGCTTGTTGTGCTGTCCGATCTGGTAGCCATGACTCAATATGGCTATTGAGCACTTGGGACACGGCTAGTACAACTAAGTTCTTTCAAATTTTGTTTTCAACTTTTCAAGAACTTTAAGTAGCCATAAAAATTATCAAGGACTTTGTAATCTCTTGGAGAGATAAGACACAAGCATTAAAAAAAACAAAAACAAAACTTGACTGGACTCAGTGCTCACACTATAATCTTAGCACTCTGGGAGGCCAAGGCAGGTGGATTGCTTGGTCACGAGTTTGAGACTAGCCTAAGCAAGAGCAAGACCCCATCTCTACTAAAAATATAAAAACTAGCCCGGTGTTGTGGTTGGTGCCAGTAGTCACAGCTACACAGGGGGCTTAGGCAAGAGGATCCCTTGAGACCAAGTGTTTGAGTTGCTATGAGGTATGACACCATGGCAGTCTAGCCCAGGTGACAGTGAGATTCCAACTCAAGAAACCCCAAAAAATAAAAATAGAAAAATAAAACTTGTTTTCTTAGGTGCTTAGGTACCCTTACAAGTAGTCCTTCCCTCAACCCTTAAAATACTATGTTCCCTAAACAATAAATTATATCCCTTTTATTCTGTGTTAAATAAATAAAGTTCTAAAAGTGGGTCCTGATTTTCAGTTCATCCTGCATGCTGCTCTGGGAAAACTGCATTAATATGAATTAACATATATGTACCCTATATCCCACCAATTAAATATTAACCCATTCCCCACTAACAACCCCTTCTGTGGCTTGTCCTTCATAGAAGTATATTCCAGATCCTGATTAGCTTATCTGTATTTTAAAAATTCAGAGTACTTATTTCCTCCACTTAAATGAATTCAGGCTTCCTTCACTCATTTAGTTGCCACAATTGAGCAGTTACTGTGTATGTGTTGGGGTTAACATCAGATTCTGCCTCTGTATTAAAGCACATATTTAGATGAGTTTATGAGGCCTTCCCAGCCTCTGCATTTATTTGTTTTCTCTCAATATATACTTTTCTGCCATATAGTGAACTAGAAATTTTTGCTCAACCCTTTTCTACGTAGATTATATCTCAGTGTTTTTCCTGTGTGTTTTCTGTGACATAAAATAAGACATAATTGATCACTGGAGGCATGACCACATTTACTGCATTCCCAACATTTCTCTCCTGTGCAAATCCTCTGTTATCTCCTGAGGGCACACATCTGGCCACAGGCTGTCCCACAATGACTACATTCCTATTTGCTAAAATGCCACTGATGTTTAAGGATGTCTGAGGGGCCACAGAAGGCACTTGTGTGGCCACCATGTTAGCAGGGTTTTTTTCCTTCATGACATCACTGGTATGTAAAGAGCTGTGGCTCTCTATAGGAGGGATTTCCACCTTGACTGAATCTCGTTTCTCCCTTGTGTGTATTCTCTTATGCTTAACGAGGCAAGACATGTACGCAAAGGCTTTCCCACACTCATTGCAGGCATAGGGTCTCTCTCCTGTATGAGTTCTTTGATGCACAATGAGCTTTTGCTTTGTTGTAAAGGCTTTTCCACATTCACTGCATTGAAAAGGTTTCTCTCCTGTGTGAATTCTTTGATGTTTAATGAGGCCTGACTTCTGTGAACAGGATTTTCCGCATTCACTGCACACAAAGGGCGTCTTTCCTGTGTGAAATCTCTGATGGGCTATGAGGCATGTCTTCTGAATGAAGCCTTTCCCACATTCACTGCATATATAAGGTTTTTCACCTGTATGAATTCGCTGATGTACAATGAGATTTCCTTTTTGGATGAAGCCCTTTCCACAGTCACTGCATATGTAGGGTTTTTCTCCTGTGTGTGTTTTCTGGTGTATGTTAAGGCGTGATTTCTTGAGAAAGGCTTTGCCACATTCAGGGCATTCATACGGTTTTTCTCCTGTATGTGTTCTCTGATGTTCAGTGAGCATGAACTTTCTGGAGAAGGCTTTCCCACAGAGACCACATCTATGGGGTTTTTCTCCTGTATGAATGATCTGGTGATCAGTAAGCCAAGACTTTTTGACAAAGGCTTTCCCACATTCACTGCACACGTGAGGCTTCTCTATTTTTTGAGTTTTCTGATGCTTGGGACTAATGACTTGGGACTTAGTACTGATAAGTTTTTGACTTGCAGGGAATTTACTTTCAGTATGAAATTTTTCATCATTGGCATGGAGATAGGATCCCCCATTTTTGATGAATTCAGGATTCTTTAGTTCATAACTTCTGCTCTGGTTAACTAAAGTTGAATTTGATTTTATACTTTTTCCATTTAAGTCAAATAGATGATGATTTTGCCTTAATAGAAACTGAGTTTTGTTCTGATGAATGATATTTTCAAATGCATTATGTCCACACCATGGTTTTACTCTGTTTATCATGCTTTCATTTCGTAAGTGCTCTGGCAAATAACCATCAACTCTCCCAATTTCTAGAAAGAAAAGGACAATGAGTTTTCTATGACCTTGATTTGAAATAAAGATATTTTTTATTTTTTACAAAGCTACCATTATGTGAGATGTCTCTTCAGTGCTAACCCTAAGAAGTGAACATAAATAAAACTCCATATCTAATATTCCTCCATAGTGAAAGAAAATAATAACATAAACAAAAGGCAGGCTCAGTGCCTGTGGCTCAATCGGCTAAGGCGCCAGCCACGTACACCTAAGGTGGGGGGTTTGAATCCCCAGCCCGGGCCCGCCAAACAACAATGATGGCTGCAACCAAAGGACGGCCGGGCGTTGTGGCGGGCGCCTGTGGTCCCAGCTGCTTGGGAGGCGGAGGCAGGAGACTCGCTTGAGCCCAGGAGTTGGAGGTTGCTATGAGCTGTGATGCCATGGCACTCTACCCATGGGGATAGCTTGAGACTCCGTCTCAAAAAAAAAAAAAGAGAGAGAAAAGAAAGGGAGATTTTCTATTTTGGCTTTCTAGGCATTCACTCACCATTCAGAGGCATGTTTTTCTCTTAAGAGATACTAAGCCAGTTATAAAATATAGTAATAGGTATAGGTTACCTGGCCTAATAAGGAGACTTTTTAAAGTGCTCTCCCTTTTCTATAGTACATACCGAGCTTCAAATATGAAGGCCCCTGGAGAACAGACAGTACCAGCCTTGAACCTTCAGAATGCTTTTCGAATTATAAAAGAAGTACAAAAACGTTATAAGACTCGGGAAGCAGAAGAGAAAGAAAAGGAGGTGAGTCTGAACACAGATAAAGCATCTTTGCACAGAGGGATGAGTTTGTTTTGGGAGGACATGTGAGGATACATGAGGATTCATGTTAATTTTCTCTTTGCTTAGGGCATTGTGAAACAGGACTCACTGGTAATCAATCTAAACCGGAGCAATCCCAAACTGAAAGATCTGTACATTCGCCCAAACATTGCCCAAAAGAGGATGCAGGGCTCATTGGAGGCCCATGTCAATGGTATGGATGATCACTTATGTACCTGGGCTTTGTCTTCAGCGGTACATTTGTTATAAGAGTGCTAGATCAGAGGAGGAATCTGCTTCTATTGCTGTATGGCTAGAGGGAAAGGAAAGCTCTGTGCAATTTCTGGTGTTTTCTCTAACCCCATTCAAATCATTCTTTTCCCCAGGTTTCCGCTTCACATCTGTTCGAGGAGACAAAGTGGATATTCTGTACAACAACATCAAGCATGCTTTGTTCCAGCCCTGTGATGGAGAAATGATTATTGTCTTGCACTTTCACCTCAAGGTACCTTTCTACTTAACTGGCAAAGCTCTTGAGCAAGATACATAATTTCTCTCAGCTTATTCCTTTTTTTTGCAGTTTTTCTTTGGCCGGGGCTGGGTTTGAACCTGCCACCTCTGGTATATGGGGCTGGTGCCCTACTCCTTTGAGCCACAGGCACCGCCCTCTTGGCTTATTTCTTATAAAATAGTGATTTAAAAACATCACATATATAATCATTGTGGTGATTAAATAAATAATGTTCATAAAGTCCACAGTGCCTGCCATCTGGAAGGTGCTAATAAGCATGTTTGTTCCTGTGATCAATATAGTATGACCAGCAAACATACCAGATCTTCTACAAATTCCTGTTTCTAAAATAGAATTTTTTTTTTTTTTTTTTTGCAACAGAGTCTCACTCAGTTGCTATGGGGTTGAGTGCTGTCACTTCATAGCTCACAGCAACCTGAAATTCTTTGCACTCAAGTGATTCTCTTACCTCAGCCTCCCAAGTAGCTGGGACTACAGTCACCCAACACAACACCCAGCCATTTTTTAGAGACAGGGTCTCAGTCTTGCTCAGGCTGGTCTGTAACTCCTAAGCTCAAGCAATTCACCCATCTCGGCCTCCCAGAGGGCTAGGATTATAGGTGTGAGTCTCTGTGCTTGACAGAAAATTTTATCTTATGTAGGTTGCTACAAAAGTTTGTGTTTCTTAATTTTTGTGTGTGTGAAAACTTTTCTAATGACCGACCTACATGTGACTTGGATCTGGTTTTTAAGAAGTAGAATTAGGCTCGGCGCCTGTGGCTCAATCGGCTAAGGCACCAGCCACGTACACCTAAGGTGGCGGGTTCAAATCCCCAGCCCGGCCCGCCAAACAGCAATGATGGCTGCAACCAAAAAATGGCCGGGCGTTATGGTGGGTGCCTGTGGTCCCAGCTCCTTGGGAGGCGGAGGCAGGAGACTTGCTTGAGCCCAGGAGGAGGTTGCTATGAGCTGTGATGCCATGGCACTCTACCCAAGGGGATAGTTTGAGGCTCCGTCTCAAAAAAAAAAAAAAGTAGAATTAAATAAAATAGAAAACTTTTCCCTTAGACAAAATTTATTACCAACATAGTCTCCAAAGTCCCTATAAGTAGGTTTTAAATGTACATATTCCCAAACATAATTTAGATGACACCAGGGGATAGTTTAATTACTTTTGTATATAGCTTTGGAAGCTCAAATTTGAATCACTGCCATTTCCGACATACTCAATTTTATATTTTCATGTTTTCTGATATCTTTGTCTATTGGGTAGCCTAAGTCTTTTTTTTTTTTTCAAGTAGAGACAAAGTCTCACTTTATCACCCTCATCAGAGTGCCATGGTGTTACACAGTTCACAGCAACCTCCACCTTCTGGGCTTAGGTGATTCTCTTGCCTCAGCCTCCTGAGTAGCTGGGACTATAGGCACCAGCCCCAATGCCCGGCTGTTTTTTTGTTGCCATTTGCCAGAGCCGGGTTTGAACCCGCCACTCTTGGTATATGGGGCCAGTACCCTACCTAATGAGCCACAGGCACCAGCCCTGACTTCTATCTTGTTCTCTGCTTTATGCCACCAGAATGCCATCATGTTTGGGAAGAAGCGGCACACGGATGTGCAGTTCTACACAGAAGTAGGAGAGATAACCACAGATCTGGGGAAACATCAGCATATGCATGATCGAGATGACCTCTATGCCGAGCAGGTCTGTACAGGTCTATTGTATTTGCTGGGAAGTGAGGTAGGATGAGGTCCAAATCTGAGCTCAGGAATTCATAAACAACTCCTGAACATGTTTATGGAGAACAACTCGAGTATTTGATGAGATGATGTAATGCAATGGTTTATGTATCAATTAGGTTGCAGATACAGCTTGATAGTTAATAGTGTGGTGGCTGTCAATAAGGTGTATGTAGGCTTGGCGCCTGTGGCTCAATCAGCTAAGGCACCAGCCATGTACACCTAAGGTGGCGGGTTCAAATCCCCAGCCCGGCCCGCCAAATAACAATGATGGCTGCAACCAAAAAATGGCCGGGCGTTGTGGCAGGCGCCTGTGGTCCCAGCTCCTTGGGAGGCGGAGGCAAGGAGACTTGCTTGAGCCCAGGAGTTGGAGGTTGCTGTGAGCTGTGATGCCATGGCACTCTACCCAGGGGGATAGCTTGAGGATCTGTCTCAAAAAAAAAAAAAAAAAAAGATGTGTTTGATCTGGAAAGACCTCTTGGTTCCTGAGACACGGTCCTGGATGCTATCGGCCTCCACGCAGGTTCTGCTGCTCTTCCTCCACCAGGCCGAGCCTCGAGACTTTTCCTGGGTTGCCTATCGGACACATCTTTTGGGCAACAGTCCCTACTGCTTGTCTCTCAGCTACGCCATATTTTATATGAGTCATATGTTAACCATATAAGGTGGATTTTAAATTTTTAATTTAATTGTCTTAATTGAGACGTAATAACTGTACTCACTTATACCAAGTAGTACTTCAATACATGTAATGTGTAGAGTCACGTCACAGAAAGCATATCCGTCACCTCCACATTCATCATTTCTTCATGTTGGGCACATCCAATATCTTCCTTCAAATACTCTCTTATTTTCTTATCCACAAGTGGCCTTCAACCCTGC
>CAUYQV010088426.1:0-12526 GCA_963574575.1 Galagoides demidoff
CGGAGCCTCAAGCTATCCCCCTGGGTAGAGTGCCATGGCATCACAGCTCATAGCAACCTCCAACTCCTGGGCTCAAGCGAGTCTCCTGCCTCCGCCTCCCAAGTAGCTGGGACCACAGGCGCCTGCCACAACGCCCGGCCACTTTTTGGTTGCAGCCATCATTGTTCTTTGGCGGGCCCGGGCTGGGGATTCGAACCCGCCACCTTAGGTGTAAGTGGCTGGCGCCTTAGCCGATTGAGCCACAGGCGCTGAGCCCATATTCTTTATATTAATGAGAGAGTCCCTTTTAAACCACAGGTTGAATTACAGCATCACCTTATTTTTAAAATCAGTTATTCCATTATTTTAAAAAAAAAATCCAAAGTCTTTCATATGATATTTAAGATCCTTTACAGTATGATTAGAACTTTCACTACTACCTTCTGGTCCTGACTTAGTCTTCCCAAACATACCCACCTACCTTTAACTTCACTATCTGAGAGGGGTGTGCACCACACCTAGGACCCTCTGCTTATTCTTTCCTATTTTATCGATGTCTCTCTTGTCTGTCATTTACTCTGTGAAGCCTTCCCAGTACGATTCAAACAGCATTTGTCACTCACTTCCATTCCCTCGTTATTTCTGGTTTATAATTAATAAAAAAGAACATAACCCACTGCACAATATGCTTTATGTTTGGACTTAAAAGAGCTAGAAAAAGGATGTCTACTTGTCCACGTGTATCAATTACATCATGGTTACATGAGATCCAGGGCCTTGTTTGACTCTCTTGATTGGGACAAAGCATTGTATATCGTAAGTACTGGGTCTTTCATTCATTCAACAGATTCTACTGAGTAGCCAATATGCACCAGACAATGAACAAGAAAATTAACATTTGTAGAAATAAATCCTAAGTACAGTTTCGTTCACCCACAGACCTTTTGTCATCTTCAGAGTACACACTGCCATGTGATACTTAATTCATTAATTAAGCTGGTTTCATAATGGAGTGTGAACTTCACTGTCTTATCCAAATGCCTATAGCACTTTTGATATACATTCTTAGAAAGGGCACAACAGAGCCCCTCGCTGGGAAATACTTCCCTGATAATATTTCATATTCATTTCCCAGGAGGTTAGGTTGCCACTCTTGCCAACCTGACCTTTTGGACACAGACTTGTATTGGTGACAAGATGCTGAAGTTGTCCTCTGTGCTCTTGGTGTGCGTTTACTGCTTCCCCGTCCCCATTACCCAATACAAAATGTCCGCCATGTTTTTAAGGCAATCCTTAATCTTTTCAATGGCCACATAAAACTGCTCTTGCGTACACTGGGTTTTCATTTTATTTCTTTGGAAGGCATTGATAGAGAAAAATGGGAATGTTTTCAAACCGCTTCTATTTGCTTCCCAGGGCAGAAGTTGGGGGTGGAAGCGTAGGCTGCATTGCCTCTCTCTGTGGTGTAATAGCACAGAGCTATCAGCCATCATTCCTGCTCCAGACCCAGCCCCTGGAGCTCCCATTAACATTAATGGAGACAATTGTGTCCACCGACCAAAGAGAAAATCAACCCCTTCATTTGTAAATTAGCCCAATTCCAGTAGCTTTTCCTTGTCAAACCAAGAAAGAATAACACAAAAACATGTCAATCAAGAGTCCCTCTATTTAATTGTCCCAGACAAGTGTTCATCTGGGGAGCTTACCATTTATTCCCTCTAAGAAGAAAAGAGATAGCAAACTCTCAACAGCTACTTGGGACATTCGTCTGAAAATCCCTCCCCTATTTCCTTTCCAAATCTTTTGGGTAAATGGTAAATGGCTGGTGTAGTATTTGCATTTGGTGTCCTCTTACTTCATTATCCATATAGACCAAGTCCCACTTTCCAGAAGCCATTTCCCATCGGGATGGATTGGGGTTTTTTTGCATTGTATCAGAAAGAGTAAGAGTAGGCATCTCTTTATTTGGGACAAAAAAAGTTGACAAGTACTGAAAAGTACATTTCCCCTTTCTAAAACGAGTGCATCTAAACTCAGTTCTAATTTAGGAAAGTCAGAAGTTGACGGCCTACAATAAGGCTGAAGGCCCCAAGAGCACAAGCCCAGAACAGTACCTGGAAGTCATAGTTACCTTTGGAGTTTCTTCCTTTCTGGGGAAATACACTCAGCAAATATCCAGTTGTCGTTTACATATGGGGATCCCAGGGAGGATTCTGATACAATAGTTAAGGTCTCCTGGCATACCCGGCCCTTAGAGTAAAACTAATATACTTCACAAATGCAATGAGGTATGGACACTTAATTCCACCCACAGGAATTTCTACCCATGCAACCTTCCCCTGGGACATTCCATCTTCATCTTCCTATGACCTGGTCAGGCCACTGCCCTCCTATACCACAGGGACTCAGAGCATAACTCACAACAAGAGCTCACCTTTTTACCCCCTCTGGACACTTTGCCTTCACCTAGGATGTGCTGTGCTTGGTTATTAATGTCACCACCGCTATTCCTGCTTGTGCCTGACAACCAGAGTTCCCAACAGGTTAACAAAAACAGCTGCATTCTCCTGGTCTCATTAATTTTTCCTACGTTCAAAATCAAGCCTGTGATACCTCAACAAGAAAAGTTTTTTCTAACCCATCATTAAAACTATCAAGAATAAATCAGTCGATATTTACAATATCTTTTACAAAGATGTGAATTTAGAACAAAATCGAAGGATGTAAAGACGTTCAAAATGTGATTAAGAATGATCACACCATTATTTCTTTTTATTTCAGATTAATATGAGGGTACAGACGATTAGGTTGCATTGTCTGTGTTCTTTAGGCAAAGTCCAAGTTGTGCTTGAGCCCTTCACCCAGCAGGTGCGCCATATATGTGGTGTGAGTATACCAACCCCTCTCCCCCCTCCCTCTTCTCTGCCCTCCCCTCCCCTTGAACTTCATTATGTTTTTCTCCTACACTGGAGTATAGTTGTTCTCCTACACTGGAGTATAGTTGTTCTCCTACTGGTTTCATAGTAGTATTGAGTACATTGGATACTTGCTTTTCCATTCTTGTGATAGTTCATTAAGGAGAATGTTCCTCAGGTCTATCCTGGATAACAAAAAGGCGTAAAGTCTTCATCTTTTTATGGCTGAATAGTACTCCCTGATATATGTATACCGCAGTTTGTTAATCCACTCATGAGTTGATGGGCACTTGGGCTGGTTCCACCTCTTGGTGGCTGTGAATTGAGCTATGAAGAATGATCACAGCATTGTTTACAGTGATGAGAAATAGTTCTGTTATGCTGACTATTGAGTCTCCAGTGCCTGTATAAAGCTAATTATAAAAAAATCAGTAAATAGGCTAGGCACCTGCAGCACAGTGGTTATAGTGTCAGCCATATATACCAAGGCTGGTGGGTTCAAACCCAGCCGGGCCAGCTAAACAACAATGACCATTGCATCAAAAAATAGCTGGGCATTGTGGCTGGTGCCTCTAGTCCCAGCTACTTGGGAGGCTGAGGCAAGAGAATTGCTTAAGCCTAGGAGTTGAGGTTGCTGTGACCTGTGATGCCACAATACTTTACCAAGGTCGACATAGTAAGACTATCTCAAAAAAAAAAAAAATCAGTAAATATGTGTTAAATTAATGCATGGCAACTGACTTAGGAGACTCCTGGTTTTGAAAACTTCAATTCCTTTTATAATTCTATGTTTAAAATAAAACATAATTCTAAAATATGGGTCAGAACAGGAAGTGGGGTACAATGTGGAAAGAAATACCTTTGTGGGGTGCTTGAGGCATGGATCCAGGAAGAGGTGATGGGGAAAAATATGTCCAGACACACAAATTCATCCGGATGACCAGATTAATGGATTTTATCTGCCTATGGTTTTTAGAATAATCTCTATAGCATGATGCCTCTGATGTACGTGAAAATCAATTTTGTTGTCCATTCAGAAGGCCCTTGCTCTACTTTTATTTGGGGGCAATCTTTTCTTCCTGGGCCTATTCAATTGCTATTTTCTTGGAATATTCCTATTGCTGAAATCATTTGTAAACCCATGTAGCCATTTGGATTTGTTTTGCTTTTCTTGGGGAAAAAAAAAATAAAAAACAACAACAAACTTGAAACTACAAAATAAAAACCTACAAGAACATAAATTTCCGAGCACATTTAGACACACTAGAATATGATTTTGCAGAAATAATATGAAGTTGGTCACGAGCCAGTGTTCTCAGAATCCTAACGAAGGTATCTAATTGAGGAAGCACCAAAAATAATGTGGTAACAACCTCTCCAGTTGGCAACCTTGATGGGCTCTCATCAAGCAACTTTCTACCCGCTGTGCAGAGCACCCAGCGACTTCAGACCATGGTCACCAGCAAACGTGCTGTTATAGACAGAGATCCCTTCACAGTGTGCCTCTGAACTGGCCAGGCGGTCCCTTTTGCAAGGCATCAATCTCCCCTCCAAAAAAAGGCTGCAAGTAGATCCAAGGTCACAGTCAGCGGTATCTTTCTGGGTCTCAATAAAAGAGTTTTACTTGTGTTAGCAGCACTTCTGAAATCTTCAATTTGGTGGAAAGGAAATTTTTTTTTCCCTTCAGTCTCTGTCCACAGCAGAACGATTTAGCTTTCATTTCCCAGTTCCCCCACGGACATGATTGTTGTTTCACATGATGAAGATTCAACAACTACTGGTTAGATGCAGAAAAGCTTCCTTGTTCCATGGTGGCAAACTGAGTCTACATCACCAGCCCTCAAGAAATAATAATCAGTATCTCCAGCGCCCCGGAATTAACACACTACCCCTAAGTAAGTAGCTCCTGGCCATTGGACTGTGCCTCAAATTTTCTTAGAGTTTATAATCAGACTTACCCTTGGTGTTATAAGTTAAATATTCAATATTTTGACCTACCTGGGTGAAAACCAGGAAAAGTCCAAATGAAGATGAAAACTCAGTTTGATCATGGACTTGCTCCATGATCATGAAGGGCCAGAAATGACTGTGGCACACCACGGTAAGCCTCCCCACACTAATCTGCTGGCTGATTAGATTGGTTGCTCTAAAGGAATAATGAGCTCAAGATACTGTCTTAAACCTTAAGCTGGAATTTCCTAATATCAAATAAGTGTCAGGATAAACTAAATGGACTTGTGTCACTGGACCAAAGATACCAACATTTCTTCCTCATCAGCAGTTCCTTCTTAAAGAATCTGTCTCAACCACCCTACTCAGAAGGGGCCACCCTACTTGTAACATGTTCAAGGATTGGGGAAGATGGCCCTCATCCTAGACTGGGCTGTGAGAGCCTCCCCCACAGGAATGTGGAACCCAGAAACAGACTCTGAATCAGTTAGATGGTGTTGGAGCCGAAAGAAAAAAACCACATCCAGTTAGACCCACTTGGCATAAACCCATTTGGTCAAAACCAAACACCAGGCAAAGTCACGGAGATCAGAAACCCAGAAGCTGGCTGAGAAAGCAGGTGACTAGGGGGGAAGATCACAGGTGGGAGAGGGGGAAGGAGAAAAGTGTGGAAGGACACGGATTTGACCCAGAAAGAACAGGGTAGAGAAAACACATGCCTCATGTATTTCTGGCCACTGGAGTTTTCTGTGTGTTTTGTTTTTATATTACTGATATGTAATAACAGTGCCTATGTATGGGGTACAGTGTGACATACGAATGCATTACGTATTGTATAACGAGGGACGCTGGGTTTTGAAATATCACCTGTAGTCTTAACCCACGGCCTCTTAGCATTACCACTGTGAACGTGATAAATATGAATGTCCACAGCCCCATCTGTCACACTCATACACACACACACATGTGTAAGTGGGGTGGACAGCTGGGACAGAATTAAAGAAGCCACAAACACTGGACTTGGTTTGTGTTTAGAAAAGCAGCAAGATGCTCCATATAGGGGACGGGTGTGGAGAAACATCCAGGACAGACCGGGGGTAAAAGACGTAGATCCTTTGCGAAAATAAAATAAGGCTGAAGGCAGTAGGATCCTCAGTGAGATAAAGGGAACAATGTAATGTTTTGCCCCCTTCGTTTAAAAGGAATTCTCCTCTGGGACCCTTCAGGTTGTTTCTGCAAAGATTTGACTTTCCAAGGCTTTCTTAGGAAACAGACTTGCATTTCCTTCCTTATGAGTTTCTGCACTGGGACTAACAGGGGGTGGCCCCGTGTTACCCAGGTTACGGCAAACCCCGATCTCTTCATAGACCAGCGTTTCTCAACAGGACTCTAATAGCGTTTTTAATGGGACAATTCTTCATCCTGCAGGACCATCCATTAGCTCGCGGGATGTTCAGCATCACTGGCCCCTAGGCGCTAAATGACAGAGTACTTCTCAGTCACTGTGACAACGACAAACTTGTGCACACATTGCCAAGTGCCCCCAGGGTAGGAAAACACTGCCCCTGCCCGAACACCGCTGATCTAGACGTTCATAGATTGGTTTCCATTCATTACAATGAAACGATTCCCGATGAAGACACTGGCGCATAAATAAGGATATCAGAAGCATTTGAATTCTGCTCCCAGCATTCGACTCAGTGATATGTGGGTACCCCAGACAGGACTGCCTGCTCCATGATGTGCAAGGGATGAAAATGAAGCATTGAGATATCATCCTCCTAGTTTTGCACAAAAGCCTGAAACTGAAAGTGGGTAATGATGACTCAAATCACCAGGCAGATAGCAGAGGAGGCCCTCCATGGTGGGCCTGTGACGGAGGGGCCTCAGTCTGGGGACAATGGCTAAGAGAGGATATTAGGAAAGTTCGCAACCTCAGAAAGACAAAAATAGGGTGAACACATTTGCTATACCTTAATGTTTGACCCCCACCCCCAGATATCCCAGATGTCATGGGGAAATTTGACCCCTGTGTTGAAGGTGGGGCCTAATGAGACGTGTCTGTATCTCAGGGCAGATCCCCCATGGATGAATGCCCTCTCTATGGGGGACGGGGAGTTCCCACAAGAGCTGGTTGTTGAAAAAGAGCCTGGCATCTCCCCTACCTTTTGCCTTCTGTCTTTTTATTTCAAAATTTTTAGGGGGTACCAATGGTTTGCTACATAGACACCTTTCATAATGCTGAAGGCAGGGACATCAGTGTGAGCATGTCCCGATAGTGCCCACTGCCCCAGAGAGACAGGTTTTCACTCCTCTCCTCCTCCCCTCTGCTTGATTGCCAATGACCTCTACATCTCTCCGTGCCGGTATGTCCTCATCATTCAGCTCCCAATTACTGGAGTGTTTATATAAGTGGTACTTGGTTTTCCATTCCTAAGGTACATCACTTAGGACGATGGTCTATGGTTCCATCCAAGTTGCTGCAAGAAACGTTATTTCATCCTTTTTATGGCTGAGTAGTCCTCCACGGTACAAATACTCCACTGTCTTACTCCAAGGGTGAATTAATGGGCACTTGGCTTGATTCCACATTTTTGCAACAGAAGCTTTTCAAAAGAATGATAGACAAATAGCCAACAAACACCCAAAGAAACAGTCACCATCACGAATCACCAGGGATGTGCAAATTAAACCACCATGAGCCATGACCTTCCCCCGGTCAGGAGGCCTAGTATTAAAAAGTCAAAAACTAAGAGATGCCGGCGTGGATGTGGAGGGAAACAAATCCTTACACACTGCTGGTGGGACTGCAAATTAGCATAACCTCCGCAGAAAACAGTATGGCGGTTCCTCAAAGAAATAAATGCAGACCTACCATTCAATCTAACAGTCCCACTACCGGGTATCTACCCAAAGTCATTTTATCAAAAAGACACCTGCGCCATGCTTCCCACACTGTCTGCTGGTCAGCGAGCCTAATAAACTTCTTTCTTGAAACCTTACCCAGCCCCATTCCTTTAGAGCAGTGGTTCTCACCCTTCTTAATCCCGCGGCCCTTTAATACAGTTCCTCTGGGTCATGATTCACAGGTTGAGAACCGCTGCTTTAGAGACACAAAAAGACAACATACTTTGCATCAAATCCTCTAAGACTAAGACATAATTGGAAACTAATGCTTTGAACACTCTGCGGTGGGTCCTTGTGAGAGATGCTGTCATTCTTAGACAGATAAAGGCAAATTGTGCTTTATTAACAAGAAGTTCTTTAAAACTATAATTCAGACAAAAATATATCTTAAAAACAACATTTGTGCACTTGTTGTCCCCTTTACCACCTAGGACATTCTCCCAGATAACCCTAAGTCACTGGTCCACTGTCTGCAGGGACAAGTGACATGGGGCTTCTCGGAGAGGCCATTTGACACCTGAATTGAGCCAGCCACCTCCCCTCTGAGCCGCTCACTGTTCCTCTCTTCCTGTCTGTTCTTTTCCACAGCTCTTCTCAGCATTCAATGAGAATGTGTTCACTCGTTTATTGATCCAGCTGGGAGGCAGTGTCCCCTCACGGGAACATAAACTCCACAAGGGAAGGGGTTTCTGGGATCTCTTTGCATTCAATGCCCAGAAAAGTCCTCAGCCATTCAAGCACCTAATAATAATTATTGTATGACTAATTGAATGAATGAAGAGATCTAAGAATTCTTCCAATGAATAGATACGTAACACATACACAGAGAGTAATTAGAGAAAGCTAATGATCTTTAGAGCAGCTCTTCAATTTTTGGAGGTTGACCACAGGGAAAACCGACTCAATCCACCCAATGATTCCACAATTGTATTTCCCAGTGTGGCTGTGACTACATGGAACCACCATAGGGAATGTCCTTGATTCCCTCTGAGTTAAGAGGAACCTACCGAGCAGTGCTGCCCCCACCTGGTCATTTCTGGCAGCACAAGTGGAGGGTGGAGGGCATCCCTGCATTTCTTTCATTCAAACACCTATTATGTGCTAGGCATTGGCTGGCGCTGGGTCGTACAGAGTAGTGTGTAAGATAGACTCAGTCCCTGAAGTCCTGTCACATAAATCAGGAGCAGCCTGGGAGAGGAGGAAGCTCCCAGGAAAGTGTATGTGGAGAAAAAGGTGAAGGATTGAGAAGAGGAGAGAATTACGCTGTCCCAGACTTAAAGAATCAGGAAGCTCTCCCTCTACCTGAACTTAGATAATCCCCTCTGTCATTTGGTCTTGTTTCTTAATTATGATCAAATATATATATAATTGAGGATTTTAACTATTTTAAGCTCAAGTACATTAAATATGGTTACATTGTCCAACTGTTATGACCATCTGCAATGCCTCAAACACAATCCTCAGTGATCATATTTCAGAAACAAAGATCAATTTAGATGAACTTCTATCTAAAGCATCTGAAAATAAACATGACAATACTGTATATTTAAAATTAGCAAACCAATAGGAATGGAGGGAGAGGCTTGGCGCCTGTGGCTCAAGTGGCTAAGGCGCCAGCCACATACAACTAAGGTGGCGGGTTCGAATCCAGCCTGGGCCCGCCAAATAACAATGATGGCTGCAACCAAAAAATAGCTGGGCATTGTGGTGGGCACTGTAGTCCCAGCTACTTGGGAGGCTGAGGCAGGAGACTTGCTTGAGCCCAGGAGTTGGAGGTTGCTGTGAGCTGTGATGCCATAGCACTCTACCCAGGGGGGCAGCTTGAGGCTTTGTCTCAAAAAAAAAAATAAAAAATTTTAAAAAATTTAAAAAAAAAGAATGGAGGGAGAAAATTCAGTTGTGCTCTTACTGGTCCTGACATTCTGAATTTTTTCTTTTTTGGGGGGGAGGGGTTAGGGCCAGGTTTGAACCTGCCACCTCTGGTATATGGGGCCAGTGCCCTACTCCTTGAGCCACAGGCACTGCCCACCTGTTCTGAATTTCAAAACTTCCTCATTGGGAAAACAAGTGAAAACACTAATAATGGGGTTGAATTCAGAAGATTGCAACGGAAATCTACTCCCATAACCACATAAATTGCATGAGAAAGTACGTGCGGCCTCAGACATCACAGCGGACTATCTCTGTGTGAAGTATAAGGCAGATTGATTCAGACATGAGTGAAAATGTATCAGAAAAAAAACTGGAGCCCTGTTGAAAAATAAAATGTATTTCCAAAGCTTCAATTGCCTCACTGTTGCATGTGCCTATAAAAGGCTGAGAATTAAAGTAATTGTGTTTTATTGTTAACTATAACATCTTTTTTTCTTTTGGCCAGGGCTGGGTTTGAACCTGCCACCTCTGGCATATGGAGCCAGTGCTTTACCCTTTTGAGCCACAGGCACCGCCCAACATTTTTTAAAGCTGCTATACTGAAGGTCTGGAGGCCACACTTGACTTAATTTTGGTGATCTGTAGCAGAGAAGCTTTTTATTTTGAGGTTTTATAATTGAAATGAGCAAAGGAGGATTAAGATTGGTGGTAGGTCACGGCCTTCACCCTTAGTGAGGAGTCATGGCTTCTAGAAACATCCACTGCACATTCCTAGTGACAGTCATCGACACATTTTTAATTGAGATCCTATATATGCCAGGTACTGTTCTAAAATCTTGGACTACCTCAAAAATCAAAGCAGACAAGCTCCCAGAGCTTCTTTTCTGGAGGAAATTTTAAAATATGATTTTTTTTAGATGCTCTTTGATGATTTGACCTACCTATTTCTGTTTAGCAGAATATTTTGTGTCAGTGTTAAGAGTGAGAAAAGAGCTTTCACAAATTTTTCTTGGACTCCCTTAGAAACGGCCACTAAAAATTCTACATTTGTGGCTCAGCGCCTGTGGCTCAAGTGGCTAAGGCGCCAGCCACATACAACTAAGGTGGCGGGTTCAAATCCAGCCAGGACCCGCCAAACAATAATGGCTGCAACCAAAAAATGGCCGGGCGTTGTGGCGGGCGCCTGTGGTCCCAGCTACTTGGGAGGCAGAGGCAGGAGACTCGCTTGAGCCCAGGAGTTGGAGGTTGCTGTGAGCAGTGAAGCCATAGCACTCTATCCAGGGGGACAGCTTGAGGCTCTGTCTCAAAAAAAAAAAAAATTCTACATTTGTTTCCACTTAGGGTATTGAGAGCACTTTGTTCATGGCAGAAATATACGTGGAGAGACTTCTGTGCAGTTAAGAAATTTGTGGTTAGAGGCATAGTGGGAGATAAGCGTGTCATGAGACATATCTGCCAACTCACCCTCTGGTGGGTTGCACCTATACTGTGGCTTCAAAGGAAACAACTGTCATCTCTATGTGACAACAGTTGGACAACTTCAGACCACCTGTGAGCCTCTGCTAAACAGAGCACAGAGTTGTGACTCTACCTTTTGCTAAATGAAAGCCCCTTGTGTGCACCAGGGGGGACAATGTCGGAAGCAAAGAGCAAAAGGCAGGTGATTTGACATGAAAGGTCATTTAGGCCCTGAGAATCAATGTCCGGAAAGGATAAAGACCCACCCCAAATCACCAAAAGTCCAGAGGCAGGAACGGAATGTCCACTGCCTGCCATGACCCTCAGAGACCACGCGTTAGTCTATCTGTTTAGATCCACCATTGAGGTTTTGCAACAAAGGCAATCTCAAAGCATTGGCTTCTCTTGGTTTATCTCACCCACTGTGAGTCAACCAGAGTTAGACTCACATGAGCTAACTGGGGGGAGGTCCAATTCCTCTACAACACCTGATCTTATTTGGAGTCCCAAACCACAATCTACCATTGCTTGTTTTCATACAAGGGTCCAATCCTCAGTTTTTCTATTTGAATTTTAACATAAAGGGGTCAAGAAAATGTTTAGGCGTTCCTGAGATTTTTTCCTCTCCCCCCATCTTCCCTATCTACCCGAGGAGATAAGTATAAATGATTCAGAAACATATGGATTAAATTTCCCTTTGTATATCAGCGTGTAACATAAAGTGGGGTAAAATACTTGGCTGCACTCTGCTCGAGGGTAGTCAAATGTTTGAAAGGAGCGTGGCAACATGAACAATTCACGCTGCTTCCAGACGCATCTCTCTCTGTTTTTTTTCTTTCTTTAAAGCTTCCTGGAACATGTTCCGGACTTCAGGTACCTTGTAAGGAATAATAGCCGGCAGCTTAAGGGACCCCCCACTTCCATTTCCCAGCAAGACTCAAGATTCCCCGGAGATGGTCTGTTCAGCAATTATGAACAAACAGCACAAGTCCATGCTGTGCTCTCAGCCACATCAATGCCGGATTTTCTAGTGTTTTCCCCAACTCCAGTTTTTTGCTTGTCTAAGAAATGCATGGGGGGATTGACAGGAACAACTCCAGAATTTGCGGAGCTCAGTATAAAATAAGAATGTGGGTCCCTTGTTCAATGGGTAGTAAGAATTTCTAACTGGCAACAACAAGAGATACTGGGGAACGTGGCTCAGAAGGGCAGCCCTGCCTGGTGCTGTACCAGGGCACTTCCTCCTTGGACGTTTCTTAATAAAAACCAGATGATGGTAGAATCGAAAACATGAACTCAGTGTGAGATGAGTTACAACTGCAAGATGCTAACTCATTTCTTTCTTTTTTTTTTTTTTTTTTTTGAGACGGAGCCTCAGGCTATCCCCCTGGGTAGAGTGCCATGGCATCACAGCTCATAGCAACCTCCAACTCCTGGGCTCAAGC
>CAUYQV010088427.1:0-24156 GCA_963574575.1 Galagoides demidoff
GACAGAGTCTTACTGTCACCCTGGGTAGACTGGGTAGTGTCAGGGCATCACAGCTCACAGCAACCTCACACTATTGGGCTCAAGAGATCCTCTTGCTTCAGCCTCCTGAGTAGTTGGGACTGCAAGCACCTGCCACAACATCCAGCTATTTATAGTAGAGAAAGGGTCTTGCTCTTGCTCAGACTGGTCTCAACCTCCTGAGCTAAAGCAATCTATCCCCCTTAGCCTCCCAGAATGCTGGGATTATAGGCATGAGCCACTGTATCTGGCTTGTTTCACAGTCTTAGAGTTCCTGGATTTTTGGTCCACAAGGCCTTCCTCATCCCAGCTGGCTAGACTTTATCCTGCCTAGACTTGGAACTGAAGGAGCCTGTGGCTTAAGTCTACTGCTGTGACTTCCTAGTTAGACAAATCCTCACTCCTTAGACTTCAGAGACTTCAAGACTCTCCCCGGTGGGTGCCAGTCGTGGTGGCTCACACCTGTAATCCCAGCACTCTGGGAGGCTGAGGTTAGGTGGATTGTCTAAGCTCAGGAGTTCAAGACCAGCCTCAGGAAGAGTGAGACCCCGTCTCTACTAAAAATAGAAAAAACTAAGGCCAGGCACAGTGACTCACACCTGTAATCCTAGCACTCTGGGAGGCCAAAGCAGTTGGATTGCCTGAGCTCATGAGTTGGAGACCAGCCTGAGCTAGATCAAGACCCTCATCTCTAAAAATGGCCAGGCACTGTAGAGTTTGAGGTTGCTGTGAGCTATGATGTTACAGCACTCTATTAAGGGAGACAAAGTGAGACTCTATTGGCTGGGCGCAATAATCCCTATAATCCCAGCACTTGGGAGGCCAAGGCGGGTGGATGTGGATTGTCTGAGCTCATAGGTTCGAGACCAGCCTGAGCAAGAGTGAGACCCTGTTACTAAAAATAGCTGGGTGTTGTGGTGGGTGCCTGCAGTCCCAGCTAGTCGGGAGGCTGAGGCAAGAGAATCGCTTAAGCCCAGGGGTTTGAGGTTGCTGTAAGCTATGATGCCACAGCATTCTACCAGGGTGAGAAAGTTAGACTCTGTCTCAAAAAGGAAAAAAAAAAAAAGACTCACCCTAGTGAGGCCCCAGCTGTGTGTACCTCCTCCTTCCTGAATTATCTTCCTTGTGTCCTGGGGAAAGTGTGAGCTTTTCCTTGGTGTTCCCATAGCCTCCTGGTATTTACCCATGAAGGTGCTGCTTATATTGCCAAGTGTGTGTGTCACTGATTTCTGCTCACATACCAACACATATTAAGTTACAAGCTTATCCTATTTGAGAGGCTGTGTCTTGTGTCCCCAGTACTCAGCAGATGCTCAATAAATGTCCACTGAATACATGGACAGTTGGATGGATGAGTGTCCCTTCTAGTCTACCTCTCAGCAGGGAGTCTCAGGCTGGTCCTCTGGCTGCCTGGTTCTTTCCCTACCCACCTTCCCACCCCACACTGTTTGTTCCACTATTAGAAAACCCATCCACTCTTCAGAGTCCCACTGAGATTCCATTTCCCTTTTTTTATTTTTTGAGACAGAGTCTTACTCAGTTGCCCTGGTAAAGTGCCAGGTATCATAGCTCACAACAACCTCAAACTCTGGGGCTCAAGTAATCCTCTTGCCTCAGCCTCCCCAGTAACTGGGACGACAGGCCCCACCACCATGCCCAGCTAGTTTTCGTTTTCTGTTGAGATGCAGTCTTGCTCTTGTTCAGGCTGGTCTCCAACTCCTGAGCTCAGGCAATCCACCCATTTCAGCCCCCAGAGTTCTGGATTACAGGAGTGAGCCACTGTGCACAGCTTCATTTCCCATGTTTTATGGATATGGAGAGGGAGAAAACATAGCCCCTGGTGCCGAGGACTCACTCTCACAATGCAGCTAGCAAGAGCCCCAGGGGCACACACCCAGGAGCCAGCCTGCTCACACAGTGATGACTAGAAACCTGGGCAGGATAGTGCCCCAAGGATGTGAACTTGGCAATAAGAAGCCGCCCTCCCTAGGCCAGAGCACATGGTGCCAGCCTGTACATTCTTGAACTTACCCAGCCTGGGCTCTAGAAGTACCCTTTGCTTCACCTATTCTTTTTTTTTTTTTTTTTGAGACAGAGCCTCAAGCTATTGCCCTGGGTAGAGTGCCATGGCATCACAGCTCACAGCAATCTCCAATTCCTAGGCTCAAGTGAGTCTCCTGCCTCAGCCTCCCAAGTAGCTGGGACTATAGGCACCCGCCACAATACCCAGCTATTTTTTGGTTGCAGCCGTCATTGCTGTTTGGCGGGCCCAGGCTGGATTCAAACCCGCCACCTTAGGTGTATGTGGCTGGTGCCTTAGCCGCTTGAGCCACAGGTGCCGAGCCTGCTTCACCTATTCTCCCAGCATCTGCCTTCTTTCTCTTTGCCCTCCTGACCAGCGCAGGGTGCTGTGGTTATGAGCAGCCTCCATCCCAGTGAACTGAACTCCCAGCCCTTTGGGCACATTGTTTTAAAATGAATGAAATTACAAAGGGTTCTACAGGAAACTAATTATATTGAAGCAGTTATCAAAACATTTACATTTTTTGGTATAGTGATACATATGCTTTATTAACACATTAAAAATAAGGAAAATCTAACAATATGATCATTTCAAAGTTCTGATGAGCATAAATGATATTTTGAGATATCTTCCAACAACAATAATGCAGTCTGAAAACATCTGTGATTTCTGTTGGTTACAAAGTCACAGGTACTGTGAATACTGTTATGGCTTGCTGCCCAAGTACATAAGAGTGTTAAATTTCAGTAATAGGTGACTGTTAAGATGTAACTTTTTTCCTACCTAGGTTTATAAACCCCCTGAAATTCACAGACCCCCTAGTCAAGAACCTCTGATAACAGACTGGAATGGGAAGGAGAAAACCATCACTGACTGAGCCTTTCACTCCCTATGTCATTTAACCCTTACGCCAACTCTGAGTGAGGTATCATTCAACCTAATTTTTCTGATGGGACACCTAAAGTTCAGATAGGTTAAACAATTTGTTCAAGTCAACCAGGCCTAGCTTGGAAGTCCCTGTTGCTCTCTCCACACAGAGCTGCCTCTCATACAGGAGACAAGACACAGAGGAGTATTCAATTGACTCTTGGGCCCTTACACCCTCTTTCACTCAGACCCCTGTGACCTAGTTGGCTTAACCAGATGACCCCTCGAAATCACACACACTGTGTTATTTTTATCTTCAGTTTATTTTTTTTTTTAGACTAAGAGCAGAGTATGAAAGTCACAGCCAAAGCACTTGAAAAAGGCCCAGGAGGATGGGTGGGGACTACATAGGGTGAGCAGGGTAAGGTCCTGGGAGATGGTTCCCGGCTCAGGGCTGAAAGGGAGGGGGCATTGTTGTCTCACGGTCTCCAAAAGTGTCTGTGCGTTGCATAGGTCCTGTCTTCACAGAAGACAAAAGAGGGGCCAGGGGGTCCCCCAGGTGTAAGGGGCCTAACCTGGTGGGGAAGGGGTCTGAAGCTGGAAGGGGAAGTTGAGAAAGGTCAGGGGGTTAAGGAGGGAAAGGGATCTGTCTGTCTGTACATTATATATAGAGATATAGAGTCTGTACATGCCTTCCTGGCACCCCAATGCCCACCTCTTGCCATCCTTGTCCATGTCCACACCCCAGGGGTGTCTACTTGTAAACTTGAATTAGACCCAAACCACAATCCTGGAAGTGGGAGTGGGGGAGGAGGACATGCTTATTGCTGTAAACAGGGGAAGGGGGCAGCAGGTGGTGCTACCCTCTAGCCCAAGTAGTCCCCTCCCCATGTTCTGCCCCTGGAGGAGAGCAACAGGGGTGCCTCCCCTGCTTTAATTTGCTCTCTCTGGAGGCTTTATTTGTCTCTCTGGGGGGACAAAGAGCGAGGGCACCAGGAGTCAGGGAAAGGTACCTGAGGGCAGGGAGTCCTGAACACTGCCCTGTACGGCCCCTAAGTTTGGTACCAAACACTACCAGAGCCACAAGGCCATCTGGGGCCCATGGCTGTCCCTGCACCTGGTTCCACTACAGTGCCCTCCCTACTTGGGAGTGGGGGCTGAGGGAGCGGGTACAGATGTAGTACGGTGCAGACCCCCACTTCCAGCCATGGGAGTAAGAGTCTAGGCCCCACTGTTAGGCTTCCCCCGAAGAGGTCAAAGGCTCCCTGCTCCTTCCCAGCCCCAGCCCATCTCTCTCTGCCAAAGGAAAGGCAGAGCTAGGAGGTCAGGAGCGTCATGAGGAAGAAGGCAATGCCCACGGCCAGAGGCAGGTGTTCCCGTTTGGGGCTTGTCCCGCTGATGCTCTTCTCAAGCTTGGGCACCTGGGGGTTCTCGCCCTCAAAGTCTTCTGTAAACAAATGGACAGACAGGCTGGTGAGGGCTGGGCTGAGCTCCAGGTGGGAGCACGCGGTGGCGGCGGCGGCGGCGGCGGCGGCAGCAGCAGCAGCAGCAGCAGCGGGGTCGGACAGGGACCACCCGCGGGGGCGGGCGAGGTCGCGCCGGGGCGGCATGCGCGCGCAGGCACGGGGCTGCGGGGCCAGCGGCGGCCACCGGAGGGCGCCGCAGACTCACCCAACACGTTGATCTTCACGTGGGGGCCCATGGTGAGCTGGGGGAGGGTGGGGACCGGCTGCTCCCCGGAGTGCGGTGCTGTGGGGCGGGGCAGGCGGGGAGAGAGGAGGGGAGAGTCAGGGCTGGGGCCCTCCCCCCGCGGCTGGAGCAGGCCCCGCGCCGGTGTCTCCCGCCCCCGCCCCGGAAAGCAGGGCGCCCGAAGCAGGGGAGCCGAGGCCGGGCGGCGCGGCGCGCTACTCACTGGAGGCGCAGCACACGAACACCTTCATCCGCAGACACTGCCGGTGCGGTCCGTGTGCGGGCGTAGCTGTGGGGAGACGGGCCTGAGTCACTCCGCCGCTTGTGCCCTAAGCTCTTTGAGCCGCGCCCTGGGGCAGTCCTCTCCTGACGCTGCTCACTGCGCATCCACCTCTAGCCCTACAAGTTCTTTGGTCCCACCCTTGAGAAACTCTGATCCCTTAAGTCCCGAACCCGAAATGTTCCTCCCAGGAACAGCGACCCTAAGGTCTAGACCTGGGCCGAGTCCCTCTCTCAGCCTCACGGCCCGGTCGGAGCTGAAACCAAGAGGCCCCCGGCCCCGCACCTGGCCCCTGGCACTCGCGCCCGCCTCCCGGCCACTTACAGATGTAGTAGTACTCGTGGCCGGCGTGGAACTCGTAGCCCAGCGAGAAGGCGCTGTAGCGCTGGAACTTCTCGGAGAACTTGATGGGGCTGTGCGGGGAGTGTGGCCGGTTGCATTCCCAGCGCTTGAAGCCCCCGCTGGCATTGCAGGTGCGGTAGCCCCCACGGCTGACCATGTACAGCACGTATTGCTCCGCGCCGCCCCCGGGCCCCGGCCCCGCGCCGGGGCCCACCCCCGAGCCGTTGTAGTGCGGGCAGTAAATGTCCAGATAGTCGTTCACGTTCACCTGCACGGTGTAGCCCTCTCGCCGCAGGCTGTGGGGAAAAGGAAGCGGGTCAGGGAGAAGAAACCCCAGAACCAACCCGCTTTTCAACTCACCGCGCCGCAGACCTTCCCCAGGATTCCCGGGGCTCCCTTGTCTCTGCCCCCGGGGTCCTAGCGCCGCCGGCCCCTATATCCTCCAGTACCCTCGCCTTTGGTGTCCGCCTTTCTCCCGGTAGCCACCAGAGGGCACCAAAGGCGCAGGGAAGCCGGGACCGCCGCCACAGAGGAGGGCGAGAGGGCGGGGCGGAGGAAGACAGGAACGTACGCTTCGGTTGCCAGGGAAACGGCGCAGGGCCCAGCGACTCCCAGACCCAGGCCCGGATTTCCTCTTTCTACTCCCCGGATTTCGGTAGCGGGTATTCGGTACCAGGTATTCGAATTCCTGGTAGGAATTCGGAGGGGAGAGAGAGAGACGGAAGCGCAGGGTGAAATGGGAGAGCCCCCTCCCCAGCATGCTCCCTGCTGCCGCCAGTCCACCCCAGGCCAGCCTGATGGGCTCTGCTTTCACACACTCATGCATAACGGCCTCATGCATAGACACGCGCGAGTCCTATGGTGCGCACGCAGATGTGCCCACTACCCACTTACGGGTGGCATACGCACAGCTCATGCCAGTCTGATTGACCCCAGCAATCCCAGGCTCTCTTCCTTGCCCTCCCCACACTGTGGTATCCCTGACTCCCACCCATTTCCACAAACAGTAATTAGGTCTATTGAGGAAATCAGCTGAGCTTAGAGACCTCTGCCTGGCGTGAGGCCCTTGCGGGTCCCTCCCCACCTTATCCTACTTCTATGGCTTTGCTTGTGTTGCCCGCTCTACAAGCACCCCCTTCTAAGCCTGGCAGTGAGACAGAGGACAGCTGGTGTTTGGGCATCCCAGTAAGAGTGAACACAGCCTTCTTGACTCATGAGGAATGCCATCAGCCCCACTCAGTTCCCATGGGAGTAATGGGTCACTCAGGCCCCTCCCTGGCCCCAGTATTCAGGTGGGCAGAACCCTTGGCCTGGGGCACTGGGAGCGGGAAAACGGGTTAGACCAGGCCTGACTCCCAGCTGCCACCCCAGGCTTGCCTGTCCATCTTCAACCGTGTTCCCTCAGGCTTTGGGGAGGGGGCTGCCAGTGGTGAGGACTGGAGCAGCTGCACAACCACACCGGGGCTTCTGTCCTTGAGCCTCACCCATGTGTCCAGTCTTTCTCTGAAGAAGCCTTCCCTGATGCAGCATCCAGTTCTCCCCAGTTGTAACACACCCCATTCCAAAAGCGAGTAAGCCACCTCCTGATGTAGTCTTATAGGTAACTCACTTTCCTTAACAGGGTAGGACTAGCTTTATAGACAGGTTATTGGGTGACCACAAATGAACAGCAGTCACCTTTTACCTATTCCTGTACTGGGGGGCCTGAACAGCCCCTGAGATGACCACAATGCAGGGCATGTGAAAGACATGTTAATGAGGTGGCTGTGCCCAGTTGGTGCACAAAGGTCAATGGGACAGGATGGCTGGGTGCCAGGAATCCCCAGCCTCAATTCCTGGGAGACCCGACCTGTCTGCTTGGCTTGGGCTCTTTAATTGAATCTGTCATCCTCCCTCGCCTTGCCAGTGAGGAGAGTTGCTGAGGCCCCAAGGAAGCTCTGAAGCTAACCCCGCCGCCAGGGCCACACCCCCCAGAGGGATAGGGGACTGGGATCTGGGGACTAGGTTGTGCTTTGCCTCGTCATACGGTTCTCTGTTCTTCCCCTACTTCCTCTCTTACCAGCCTCCCATCTCTTTTGCAGGAAGGCAAATGTCGAAACACCTCATATGAGGAGTGCCCCTCACCCGGTTATTTCGGTCTTTCACGACTCTCACCAACCCCAAAGCTCATCCGATACCTCTTTTTCACTCCTCAGTGCCTCGCTGGCCGCACTCTGCCCTAAGTATCCTCGGAGGGGGGTGGAAGGAGTAACATCCCCACCCCGGCAAGTAAACAGTCTCTGACAAGACCAGGGTGTAGGGAAAGGATCCCCAGGGCTCCTAGATTTGTTAAATCCCCGGCCCAGGCCTTGGTCACCCAGATGCAGAGTTGAGGGAGTGCAGGAAGACGCCGGACCCAGGCTCTTCCCTCTAGCGCGCGCCCCCGAGGCTGCGCGCCGCCTGTTCCAGCCGGCGAGGCCGCACCACGTGCGCGCGGCGTGGGGTCCGCGCTCCCGGGACTCCTGGACTGGTGGCGGTGGGAACGTTCGCCGGGCAGCGCGTGCACACTAACACCCCCGGACCCCTCAGAAGCCCTGGGCCAGGGTGCGCGCCTGTCCAGGTCTTGCCACCCCGGGTCCGGTCCGGGCTTTCCCGAGCAGAGTCGGATGGAGAGAAGCAGCGCGCCCGACACCCCCGCCCCTCCTTCTTGCGACAGCCGAGGCGACGGCGGCGAAGGTTTATTGATCTGCAGCGGCGGAGAGGAGCGAGAGACCCGCCGAAAGCGAGACGCAGAGACGAGCGAGGGGGGATTAACAGAGACCAGAGTCAACGGAGGGAAAGGAAGGAAGACGACGCGAAAGGGCAAGCCAGAGAGCTAGAGGAAGGGAAAAGGACAAGGACGGAAGAGACTCGGAGGGGCAGTGGCCAGAGAGGCCCACCGACAGCGGAGACAGAGAGCCGCAAAACAGAGAATCAGGGACGCAAAAGGGTGCAGGGTAGCGGCTCGGTGACTGGAAAGACCATCAGGAACGTAGTAGAGCCTCAATAAATACGTGTGCAGTGAATGTATGAATGAAGAGGTCAGCAACAACATTTCAGAGGGAGCCAGGCAGAGGGACAGCTAGAGAAAGATGTTACTGGGGCTTCTTGAGACAGGCGAGAATACCAACAAACACCCTTGCTCAGTTCGCAAAGAAATGAAGCACAGACCGGGGTGGGGGTTCATATATTTGGAGCCCCCAAATTCAATTCCCCCCTCCGGCTTAGGGGACTCCTTGACCTCACACTCTCAGCCATCCCTCCAGTGTAGTTCCCCCATCCCTTTTCTGGGCCAGGTTGGGAACAGGTCTTGTCTATTCCATAGGACTAAATAAAGGGACTAAGCCGGGGTCAGAGGGCTAGGTCGTGGTGGTTATGCAGTGACATGCCCCCAGGTCTGTCAAAGGAGACCTCTGCACGTGTCTCACCAGCACCTTCCCACGTGACCCGAGGAGGCGGGGTCGTAAGACCCTCTCCACGTGACCCCAAGGGGCAAGGACCCTCCACTCGTGACGGGAGGTGGGAGCCCGGAGCTCAGCTCACGTGACCGAGGGGGAGGGGGCGCGGGAGCCTGTGGCTCGGCCCGGCCCCGCCCCCAGCTCCCCGGCCCTTCCACTCTCGGCTCCGGAGCACGTCGCTCTCACGATTTATGGGGCCGCGGCTGCCGCAGTGAGGGAGCCGGGGAGCCCGGGCGCAGCGGCAACAAAGGCCCGGGAAGCGAGGCGGGGGCGGCGGCAGCCTCCTGGCCCGGTGCGCGCCCCCTCCTACCTCTGTCAGACCAAGCCCGCACGGGAGTGGAGAGGAGGACAGAAAGGAGGCTCCCAGAACCTGGGCTCGCCCACCCCCTCCCGGAGATTTCACCTGCGCCCAGGTGTATGCGGGGGAGGGGAACCTGATCAACAGCCACCTCCCAAGGCTATTCCCGCGTTCCTCCTCCCCCATCGCCGGCTCTGGCGTCCCCTAAGAATGCTGAGGTGCCCCAAGGGGCCCCGGGGCCCCTCACCTGCGAGCTCTCTACTCCCCGCCGGACTCTAGCAGGGCGCGGGGGGAGGTAGACGTGTGAGGCGGGGGGGAGGGGGATGAGCTAGATAGAGCAGGGGAGTCAACCCCCATCGCCCCCCGGAGTTCTTGGAGTCCCGCTCCGGGTGGGAGGGGCCACATCCCCACCTCCGAGGTTTCCATGGGAAGCAAGAGGGGGGCGTCGTTGGCTCATCCCCACCCCCAGTCTGACACTCCGGGCGCGAGGAGGGAGAGGGGGGAGGCGCAGAGCCCCAAACAACAAAGAGCGGAACGGCGAGCGGCGGCCCCTCCCCCGGGAGGTTTGGGGTCGAGGCCGCCGGCCCTACTGGTCCCCTCCCCTTGAGTCTCGTCATTTGCTCCCTAGTAGTCCCCGGGGTGGGGAGCCAGAGGCAGTGCTGCCTCTACCATCCTAGCAGGTGTGACAGTGACCCCCGCGTCCCCAGGGATGCCCCCTACCAACACACGAACACACACAGAGGTGGCCGCGGTGATGCACACGGAGGCTCAGTGGGGAGGAGAAGGCAAGGGCAGCAAGGACTGAGGAAAATGAAGACCCGGCCCCGCAGCCAGCACCCCGGGAAACCACAGGGCCGCCCTGACACCCACCCAGACCGTGGCGGCGCCAACAACCACCTCAGCCCAGACGCGGCCAGCCACGCGGACACCGACCGCAGCCCCCTCCCCGACCTGCCGCCCGCTCCCACCCCCAGACGATCGCCGACGCAGACACACAAATCACACTCAGACACACACGCACACTGACAGCCGCGCACGCCTGCTCACACTTGGAGCCATACGCCGTCCCCATCCCGGGCGTGTGTGTGCGTGTGTGACACGCCGACATCTCCCTGCCTTCTTCCCTTTCGCCGGTACCCCACATTCCCATCTTAGCCAAGCAACACTCCCAGCGCCTCACAACTCGGCGACCCAGCCCAGCTCACCCCAGCCGGATTGTGCACACAGCCAGGACTACCCCTTCGCCTGCATTCTGGGAAGGTGCTTGTTCGGACTCCTCGCCTCTGCTCTAGACCCCACTTTCTAGATCAGGAGTCGTAGACAGAAACCCCAGAAACGCTCATGGCCGAAAACAGGTCATTCCTGGGTCCCCAAATGCGGCGGCCTATCCTCAGCACACTGGTACCCCCAACCCCAACCTGGCTACAGGGAGTGACGATGGGGGGACTATAGGACAGGGGCACGCCAGCGGCGGGTGTGGAGAGGAGCCAAGATGAGGTGGGGGCCCTCAGCAGCCCTCTCCGCACGGCCTGAGCACTCCTTACTACACCTCCACGGCGTCTCTCACACACCCGGAGTTTCATCGCCGCCTACAGAGTGCGTCCCCTTCTCCCTGGGCTGCCAGCCCCCCACTCTGGCCCCTAGGACTCCCACTCGGGCTCTCTCAGGACTCCCACCGGCTCCCCTCGCCGACATCGGACCCAGGGAGTCCCAGGGCCCCCGACTCACTGCTGGTTGGAGCTGTTCCAGTATACCGCATGTCGGTTTCCCAGCGCCCCTCCAGGCCCCTGGGCCAGCAGCGGCAGCAGCGGCACGGGCACGAGCAGCAGCAGCAGCAGCAGCGGAGCCGCCGCCATCCCCGGAGCCGCCGCCGCCGCCGCCCCCCGACTGAGCCCCGCGCTCCCGGCTTCTCGGCTTCCCAGCTCCCCGCTGCCGCTGCCGCCGGCCCCCAGCCTTAGGCCACGCCCACAACCCTTCCCTCCGCCCTCCGGGGCGCGCCCCCTAAGCCCCGCCCCTGGCGCGGTCCAGCCGGGCCACGCCGCGTTCGAATCGGGAGCGCGCGGCGCGTGGGAGGTGGAGACCGTGCAGCCCCCTCGGGAACGACCGGCGTGCGTCTCGCCTTTCCTTCTTTGGTTCAGTTTGCTGCACCTAGTCCTGGCCTTTTGCTCCCCAGGCTGGCGCTCCCAGGAGGGCTTGGGAACCTACAATATGGATCTCCATCTTATATGGAGAAGGCTAGAGGAGAAGCTGGGGATGCAGGACCTCTAATAACTTGGATTAAACTCCCTTCTTTTCTGAACAGTCTGGCCCCTGGCTCCCTTCATGTCCCCTTTTGCTCTGTGCCTGAGGCAGGTGGGCACAGAAGGGTGATGGAGAAGCCCTCAGCTGGCATACAGGACCTGGCAGCAGGTGACCAAAGCCCAGCTGAGCATGAGGCTGGAATAGAGGAGGTTGGATAGAGAGCTCAGCACCCAAGAGTGTCAGTAGTGAGTACCGACAAGGACTTCTGCAACAGGGCCCACAGATGGAAGGGGTCAGCTGGAGCACAGCCGGCTTTCCTTGAGCATTCGCAAAGTATTTGGCCTCACTCAAGCAGGACCCCCTTCCAGTGCAGCCAAGGGTGTCCCACGGCATCCTCCCTCCTACTCTCATAGGTGCTGCCCCTGAGGGCAGAGGGCAGAGCACCTTGTGTTATAGCTTTCACCACAGTCACTGTCCTAACAGTGACACCCAAACACACACATCTCACATGCATGTGTACACACACATATTCAGGAAAAAGGCACTGACATCCAGAGGCAGAGAGCACAGAAACAGACACCTGACACACAAACACCCTCAAAGACCCACATGGCTGAAGGTGCTGTCAGACAGCCTGAGAGCTGCAGAAACACCAGGATTTGGACACACAGAGACATAAAACACACACCCGCATACAGGCACACACACAGTGACTCTCACACACAAACCCACACACTTCCTCTGACACACACACAGCCCTGCTCTCCTCTTCTCTCTTATTTTCCTAGGAAGCAGAATTTAGGGAAAGGGTCCAGAATCCAGATTGGAGCTGTGTGTGTCTCTTTTGGAGAGACTCAGATTAAGAGTCACCAGGCAGAACCAGGCCTGACTGGGTCTCAGAACCCAAGCCAACCACCTGTGTCTAAGGAGAAAGGTGTGATTCTATTGTGTTTCTGTACTTCAGGAGGGAGAACATACAGACACCTCTATCCACTTATCTACAGCAGGACAGGTCCTGACCACAGCTCTGCCACAGGTGCTGGGCGTGGGGGAGGGCCGTGCCATCTAGAGCAGGCTCTTTGTGTAGCTGCTGCCAGGCAGGAGCAGGAGCAGGCTCTGTTCTCAGTGGCTCTTCTCCACCCCAAGAGAGCTCTTCTCTCTTCTCAGGAGCCAGAAAATAAATTAGGCCCCTTGGGGTGGCAGTGGGGACTTTACAAACAGCTCTCCATCCCCCCAGACTCTTAGTGTCCATGGAGATTTGTTTCACCCAAATGAAGCTTACTTGCCTACTCCAGATGCCACAATCCCCAGCCCCATCTCATACCTACAATCCTTGCTCCTTGAGGTCAGCTTCTGTCTGTAGGGTCCACAGTCAGCAGAGAGGCTGCCCATATTTATAGTGAGTAGGAGCCTGATGGTTGGTCTAGGATGTCAGATTCTTTCTTACATCTCTTTTTATAGAATCTGGGTCCTGCTTAAGTATTTGGGCCCTTTTCTACAGTGCCCAGATACTTCTCCTTAGAATCTAGCACCCCACACCAAACCTCCAATAATAATTGAGCTCTTCTTTTGAGAATCTAGGGTCCTCATAATAGGATTTAAGCAGCTCTCTTTAGGAGTGGGTTCTAAAACTCTGGTTTTTATTTTATTTTGAGACATAGTCTCACTTTGTCACCCTGGGTGGAGTGCTGTTGTATCATAGCTCACAGCAGCCTCAAACCCTTGGGCTTAAGGGGTCCTCTTGTCTCAGCCTCCTGAGTAGCTGGAATTATAGACACCCACCACCATGCCTGGCTAGTTTTAGTAGAGATAGGGTCTTGCTTTCGCTTAGGCTGGTCTTGAACTCCTGAGCTCAAGGGATCCTCCTGCCTTGGCCTCCCAGAGTGCTGGAACTACAGGCATGAGGCACTGCGCCTGGCCTAAAACTTCTGGTTTTTAAATTGAGATACTCTCTGTAGGTCCTAGGCTGTGTCCATGGGATCTGGTTACCTGGGCCTCTGTCCACAGGCTCCTGGCTGATTCAGGCCTTTGTGTGAATGAGAAAAAGCACTCCTCTGTGAAGACCCAGGCTCTAGGGTGCATATCTTGGCAAATGGTACCTTGGTGCAAAAACAAAGGTGCTGGCTCGGCACCTGTGGCTCAAGTGGCTAAAGCACCAGCCACATACACCTAAGGTGGTGGGTTTGAATCCAGCCTGGGCCCGCCAAACAACAATGACGGCTGCAACAAAAAAATAGCCAGGCGTTGTGGCGGGCGCCTGTGGTCCCAGCTACTTGGGAGGTGGAGGCAGGAGAATCGCTTGACCCCAGGAGTTGGAGGTTGCTGTGAGCTGTGATGCCACAGCACTCTACCCAGGGGGATAGCTTGAGGCTCTGTCTCAAAAAAAAAAAAAAAGGAAAAAAACAAAACAAAACAAAGTGCTGCTTCCTTCAGTGGGAGGTGGCTCTGTGTTTCTCTTTGTCTTAGTGAGGGAGCTTGAGCTGATGTCAGCCTCTATTTCCCCTTGGGTGGCTCTTTTGTGCCATGTACAAACTGTACAATTATAAGTGGCAGTTCTGCCTACAGTATATGTGCTTCTAGCTATAAGACCTAGGTCTGTCTATAGGCATCTATTCATGGGGTCTGGGCTTCTCTAAGAACAAGGTTTCTGTGTATAAGATCTGGGCCACTGTCTATATGCCTGGGAGCAGATCCGAAGGCCTAGGCCTCTCCCTGTGGCATCTGGGCTATGGAAGGACCCAGGCCTCTATCAATGGGGTGCAAAGCTTTGTTTATAACTGTGACTCTAATTGTTTCTATGACCCACAGTAAGATGAGTATTTTGCATTGGAGTTCAGTACTCATACATACACATTCACATACACAACTGAAATAATGTTTTATGGAAAAATACCCTTACTACAGAGGATTGATGCTTTTATTCTCTTCTAGTCTTATAATTAAAAACAATAAAATAAAAAGCTGGTTGAGACCCATAAAATTGATTTGATTATGGGTTGTGCCTGTGGCTCAAAGGAGTAGGGCGCTGACCCCATATACCGGAGGTGGTAGGTTCAAACCTAGCCCTGGCCAAAACTGCAAAAAAAAATTTTTTTTTTGATTTGATTTCACAATTGGTTACAAACTACAATGTAAAAACACTATTGACTAAGCCTGGGCTCTGAACTATCTCTCTGTAGAATGAGGCCTCTGGGGAGGCTGAAGTTCTCTCCATGGAGCTGGTCCTCTCTCTAGGGCCTCAGTTTCATGAACGAGCATGAAGAGTAAATGTGCCAAAGTGGGAATGGTGGGGAATGAAGAAAATAAGACACATACAAGACAAAGATCACACAAGAGATTAGGATGGGATAGGCAGGTCTGGTGTAGCTGATGACTGCAGCCAGCACCAAACCATGTGAACAGCTTTATTTATATAGTACCTAAACAAGTTTGCTTATCTAACAATGTAGCAAATCAGTAAGAAACGCAAGTGGGAATATTTTCATCTTACAAGGTTGAGGGGAAGTAATAGTACATGGGGTAAAGAGTAACTTTAGGGAGAGAAGGCTATGTGGTTTTAGGCAAAAGATGTGAAATCAAATCAATTTTATGGGTCTCAACCATAGAAAAGTATATAGAAGCTACATGACTTCTGGCAAGGAGAAAGGACAATTGTTGTTTTAGGAGGGGAGGAGAAGCAGTTGGGGGCTATTCCTTGAACGCACCTCCCAGGCCGTAGGGGTCTTGCCACCTCACAATTCACACTCCACATCTCCTCCCTTTTTATTTCTTAGTGCCAATTTGTGAACAAATGATTTTAGTTATAGGAGTTCCTTGTCTCTGACTCTGCAGAAGAATAATAAGAAATAATAGCTATCATAGCTGTGAAAAGCTTTTCAGGGGTAACTGGCTTGCCACAACATTGACCTCTTTGGGTCAGTTTCTTCAGTTTTCCTCATGTTGGGGCTTCATTTTCTGGGACGGGTTGGCAATAGATCACTTGGGGTATCAATTTCAGCTTCTTTTTTTTTTTTTTTTTTTGAGACAGAGCCTCAAGCTGTCCCCCTGGATAGAGTGCTATGGCTTCACTGCTCACAGCAACCTCCAACTCCTGGGCTCAAGCGAGTCTCCTGCCTCCACCTCCCAAGTAGCTGGGACCACAGGCGCCTGCCACAACACCTGGCTATTTTTTGGTTGCAGCCATTATTGTTGTTTGGTGGGCCCAGGCTGGATTCAAACCGGCCACCTTAGGTGTATGTGGCTGGCGCCTTAGCCGCTTGAGCCACAGATGCTGAGCCAATTTCAGCTTCTTTATTGATGGCACAGAAGGTCTTCTGGGTCCATGTCTGATCAACTGTTCAGGGAGCCAATGAGGCCTGTCAAGCTGCTCTAGGAAAAACACAAACATGTCCTCTCCCCGATATTAGAACAGGGTCAACCCCTTGCCTAGTCAGAGGGTCCTTTCATAGCACCTCAGGATGTTTAGAATTGGGTGCATTCCAAGATCACTCTGCTACTGTGTGCCCCTGCATATGAACATTTAAAAAATTGAAAGTAAAAGGGGCATGAGAGAGATTATGAGGTATATTGGGACATATCTCTCCCTTCTTTAACTTATTAAGTTGAAGTTTAAGAGTGGGGAGATTAACCAAAATGAAATTGGGATTATTTCTTATAAGTTTCCAGAGGCGGCTCCATCCTTTGAGAATAAGGGTGGTTACCATTTCATAATATGGAGTTAAAACCCATTTTGGTGTTGTGGTCAAATGCATCCATTTTAAAGGACCAAGAGCTACAATAACAAAGCAATAGGTGTATGAGAAGTAGGAAAAAGTAGCAGATAAGCAGGAGAATTATAGTTAATGTGAGTAAGGTGTGCCCTTTGTAAAGCGCGGCCAATCTTGTTTAGTGCTTCTGTTGAGAGGGTGCTAAAGAACAAGAAGCGGAAGGGTTAGCTGGTCCTTTAAGAATGTCAAAAAAGGGCTCAGTGCCTGTAGCTCAGCAGCTAGGGTGCCAGCCACACTTGGGATGGCAGGTTCGAACTTGGCCTGGGTCTGCCAAAAAAACCCAACAATGACAGATACAACAAAAAAATAGTCAGGCGTTGTGGTGGGCTCCTATAGTCCCAGCTGCTTGGGAGGCTGAGGCAAGAGAGCCACTTGAGCCCAGGAGTTTGAGGTTACTGTGAGCTGTGACGCCATAGCACTCTACCAAGGGCAACATAGTGAGACTCTGTCTCAAAATAAATAAATAAATAAATAAAATGTCAAAAGGGGATTTTAAGTCTCTTGTAGTAAGTTGCAATGAGGGGCAGAGCCAATTAATATCTCCCAGTAATTGTTGAAAATCATTCAGGGTAGTTAACTTATCAGTAGTATGGATTTGGAGTTTTTGACGGTGTATCTGATGATTCTCAATGAGGTAACCCAAATAGAAAAAGGGGGGAATACTTTGTATCTTTTCTGGGGCTATACATAACCCAAAGGCAGTTAGAGAGTCCTGTAATAGGATGAGAATAATGGCCAGCATAAAAGAATCAGGGTGGGAGCAGTGCCTGTGGTTCAAAGGAGTAAGGCACCGGCCACATATGCCAGAAGTGGTGGGTTCAAACCCAGCCCGGCCAAAAACTGCAAAAAAAAAAAAATTCAGGTGGGCCAGAAAAAATGTCATCCATATACTGAATAATATAAGTAGTAGGAAATTCTTGGGACATGTACTTGATTCTTCCTTGGCAGGTCAGTACATTCCTTTTTTTTTTTTTTGATATTAGCTTTTTTTATTGGTTATAAAACCTAAGTCCATATGCAAAAGTGGGAACACATTTTGAAGTCTCTTTTGAAAGAAAGTTTTAGTGTTTTTTAACTGAGTTAAAAAAATAAAAATAATGTAATTTTTAAACACTGTTTTGAAAACTTAAAAGTGCAGTAATATACTTAGTTTCCTTTATCTATGAAATGGTGCAATTCTAATACAAAACTGGTAAGGTCATAACAAATCATGTCTGCACTACTTGATGTTAAAATTCATGTATAAGTTGGCATTTAAAATACAAGAGGTTGCTGTGAGCTGTGAAGCCACAGCACTCTACCCAGGGGGATAGCTTGAGGTTCTGTCTCAAGAAAAAAAAAATCACTAGCTTTGTTTTTTACAACCTGATATCAATGACATTATAATCAACCTCCTCCTCTCACTCTTCTACCCTTGCATTTTAATATGCTAATTATAGTTGTGTATTCTAGAGAAGACATCATCAGACCACAAATAATAAAAATGTTTCCAGTCCAAGAGCTGATTCTATTGTGGACACCTGAGCCCCATTCTGAAAATCTCCTAACTGCCCCATTTTATCATTGTCCAATCCAGAAGGAAGCAGTTAAGGTAAAATCAGTGCCCCTTTTCTCTAACAGCAGTTAGAATTTCTGCTCAGAGAGAGAGAATTTATACAAGATTTCCCCATTCAGGGCTGGACAGGGACCACTGTTTTCTAGGCCTGGGAAAACAGACATTTCTTCTCCAAAACAGCACTGCCTGTGTATGAGGGTGACAGGAGAAAAGCAGTTTTTCCAGTATTTGCCCTCTGCTTCCCAGATCTTTCCCTTTTCTGGGAAGCTTGGACTCTTCTAGATAAGACTTCCTGCCACTTTTGCCTGGAGCTGGAAGGACTACATTCATTTGTTAATACACTCATTCATTCATTAATCAACATTGAAAAGCATCCTGCCTGTCTGCCAAGTCTTGGCCAAATGTGATTCTCAAGGCCTCCCTGTTTACAAAACTTTATAACCCTTTAGACAAAAGACCCACATACGACTTCCTACTTGGGCCTCCTCCCTCTGCCAGAGGCTCTGGTGCCTTTCATTCATTCTGTATTCCTTTCTATCTCATAAATCCTATCTTGTCACTGATCCGTGTGGACCAGGGGTTCATTCTTTAAATCTCAGAGACCAAGGACCTGCTGCAGAAAGAAATTTCATCAACAAAAGGACACTTTCTCTATCACCATAACTGGGCAGATTTGGGGCTGGCCATGGGAGGAAAGGGACACAGATCTTGCCCCCCATTATATCTGGTGGGAATTCTGAGGTATGTCTTCATTGTATAGGGCCTGGTGAACTGAGTGTGCCCCACCCCCCACTGCCAGAGGAGATTTTAGCCCAGCTGCACTGGCTTTGGCTAGGTGGGGTCTTTCCTGGGTGTCCTTCCTGCTAGAGGGGACCTCCCCTCCCATCTGCAGTGGCTCTGTCTAGTGTCTGTGAAGGTAGGCCCCTTTTAGGGATTCAGTCCCAAGCTACCATCCTGCAAATTTAGAGAGAGGCAGGACTAGTTTTGGGCAATGCCACCCTGGAAAGATCTGGGAAGCAGACAGAGGGCAACAGGGCCCCCTCTCCCAGTTCTTCATGGGCAAAAACTGAGGCACTAACACTATATTGTGGCCAGGACTATGACAAAAAACTACAGCATTTTGAATTTGTTTGTGTATGAGGCATTCACCTGCAGGGCATGAACCTGGACTGGGAAAGACGGGTGGCCTGTGGGCTCTCCTTCCGCAGCCATGGATGGGAGCTGTGGCAGTTCAATGTGTTACAGCCAGAACATTGTCTGAAAACTTCAGCTCTTTTAAATTAGGCAGAAGGTAGAACTGATACTAGGGCAGGAACAGTTTAGCTTCTTGAACAGGAGGTGCCCCAGCCTAGAAGTGACAACCTAGAAGTCCAGACCCAACCATACCCCATCTACCTTGGAGAAACCAAGGTGAGTATGCAGAGACTCTCACACACTTCAGTGACCAAAGGCAGTTTTGGGAGTCTGGGTTGGGGGGGGAGGGCCACAGTTATAACAAACAGCCCATTTGAATAATCAGTGATGAAAGGGTGGTGAGTTCCATTTCTTTAGGAGCTCTATGTCCAGATATGATTTCTGCACACCAGTTTTAGTTTCCAAACAAGTCTCTAGGATGTCACTTAAGAGACTCCAATTAGATTATCTCTCAATAACTATTTAGGGACAACCTAACATTGTAGCTAAAACAGTGTAACAAATATGTAGATAAACTAAAAACACACATAGGGAGGAATCTGCAGAAGAACACTAGCAACATGAAAAATCAGAGCAGATCAAGTCACACAAGAGATTACCACCACAATACGGCTGAAAATGCTATCCCTTGAGAAAATGTTGAAATAATAGAAATATAATATAGAATATGGATAGCAAATAAGATGAATGGAATTGAGAAGAAAATAAAAAAAAAAGGAATTCAAAAGGAAGTTTAAAAATTGTGTGAGAAATTAGTGAAATAAAAGATGCAGTCATGAAGAATCTTGTCATAATTAGGAAGGATATAGCAAAGCTTATGGAATTGAAAGAGGCATCTGAGGAGTATCAAAATGCAGTAGAAAGTATCAGCAATAGAGTAGAACATGGAGAAGAAAGAATCTCACAAATCAAAGACAAGACTTTTGAACTAACCCATTCATTCAAAGAGGCAGAAATGTGCACCGTGTGAAGGCCCAGGAAGCAGATGATGGCCCACAGAATACCTCCACCAGCCACAGGTGAGGGCCACAGTGTATCCAGGTAGTTGTGATCAGGACTTTGGCAAAAACACCAACTTTTTAAATTTGTTTGTTCAAGAGGGGGATGTTTTCACCATGAGACTGAAATTTGGGTGGGAGACAAAGGGTTGCCCACAATATCAACACCAACTGCCACTGGCAGAAACCACAGCAAATTAAATCCATTACAGAAAACACTATAGCAAAAAACAAACACACACACACACACATACACACACACGCAAGACACATAGCTCTTTAAACGAGGTGAAGGGTGGGCTGATACTAGGATAGAAAAACTTCACACTAACCAGAAGACACCCCAGTCTCATAGTCTCATTTGGAGGTCTGCTCATTAGCACTACCCCACCCAATTTAGAGAAAGCAAGGCTTCCCCACAGAGAAACTCACACTGTAGCACTGAAAGGGAGTTTCATGAGGCTGTGTGCAAGAAGGGCCATAGGCATAAGCTCTAGATCATTTGAACAGTTAGTGGTGAAATGATGGTGAGCTCTATATATTGGGCGCCCTCCATAACTGATTTAAAACTGCTAGTTTTAGTTGTCAAACTGGTCTCTGGGGTGCAACCTAATGATCCTCAATTAGATTATCTCTCAGTAAGTATTTAAAGAAACCTAACATGCCAGTTAAAAAAATATAATAAATATACAAATAAATTGAAGATACACATGGGGAGGAACCAGCAGAAGAAGGTTAGCAACATGAAAAATCAAAACAGATCAACTATACCATGAGATTTCAAGGGAGATACAGCTGAGAATACTATCCATAGAGAAATTGTTGAAATGACAAAAATAGAATTCAGAGTATGGATTGCAAATAAGATGAACAGAATCAAAGAGAAGATGGAAAAAGAAATCCAAAAAGATATCCAAAAACTGTCTCAAGCACGTAGTGAAATTAAAGACAAAGTCACCAAGGATCTGAACCTAAAGCAGAGCTTAAAGAAATTAAAAAAGCATTAAAGACGATTCAAAACACAGTAGAGAGCCTCTGTAACAGAGTAGGAAATGGAGAAGAAAAAATCTCAGAAATCAAAACCAAGACTTCTGAACTAACCCAGTCATTCAAAAAGACAGAAAAAAAAAAAAAAAGAGACAGAGAGAGAGAATAAAAGCAAAGCTTTCCCCCGAGAGAGAGTTAAGGGACTACTACAAACTTGAACTATAGAGATCAAACTTTGAATTATAGAGATTAAACCTTGACTTATAGAGATTCCTGAAGGAGATTACAAGACTCCAAAAGCACATAAGCTCTGTTTCAAGACATCATGGCAGAGAATTTCCAAAGAACTATAAGAGACCTAGAAAGTCATATACTAGATAGTTTTAGAACTGAAACATGACTCAATTCAAACAAAGTAACTTCTAGACACATTATAATTAGCTAAAGTCAAAATGAAGGAGAAAATTCTGCAAACAGCCAGATTGAGGAAATTCTTACCTACAAGGGGAAAAAATTTCAGGATGACAGTGAACTTCTCAGATGAAAGATTATAAGCCAGAAAAAGGTGGTCATATGGTTAGCTCAGGATCCTGCATCCTGCTAAATTGAGTTTGATTTTTGACACCTTATTTGAAATCAAATATGTTACTGACATGCACACACTGAGGAAATTTGGCACAAAAGACCAACTCTGTAGGAAGTACTCAGACCCACTATTCACACTGAAAAGCACAATGAACCAACAAAGAAGTAACCACACCCAGAAATTAAAGGAAAAGCCTAGCTACAACAGTGGCACCAAGGATAAAGCTAAGCAATGGACCTCCACAAAACAAGATGAATAGAAGTCCACCATACTTATCAATTCTTTCAATAAAAGCCCAGTGAAGAGGCACATACTGGCTGACTGGATAAGAAAAAACAAGCCAACTATATGTTGTATTCAGGAAACAACCTATAAAAATAAAACAAACCTTGGGGTTTATGGATAGAAAATGATATTTCAGGCTGGGACAGTGGCCCATGCCTATAATCCTCGCACTTTTGGAGGCCAAGGCAGGTGGACTGCTTGAGCTCAGGCACTCGAGACCAGCCTGAGCAAGAGTGAGACCCCGTCTCTAAAAAAAGATAGCCAGGTGTTGTGGTGTTTGCCTGTGGTCCAAGCTATTTGGGAGGCTGAAGCAAGAGCATTGCTTGAGCCCAAGACTTGAGGTTGCTGTGAACTATGGGCCATGACACTCTATAAAGGGTGACAAAGTGGGACTCTGTTTCAAAAAAAAAAAAAAAAACAGGGAGAAAAAGAGGAGGAGGAAGAGGAGGAGGAGAAAGAAAAAAGAAAATGATATTTCCAGAAATGGAAATCAGAAAAAATCAGGGGTTGCAATCTTATTTGCAGATATATTTGAAATTAAACCAACAGAAGTAAGGCTTTCCTTTAGTGTGCAAAGATGCACATTATACACTGGTCAAGGAAACAACACAAGAAGAAGTCATTTTAATCCTAAACATTTAAGCACCTGACTTAGCCAACTTCAATGCTCCCAGATATATAAAACCAACCGTAATTCATCTGAAATGTCTGACATACTGCAGTCCACAAGAACTGGGGATTCCTATACTCACCTGACAGAACTGGACATATCCTCCAAACAGAAATTAAACAAAGAAGCAATGGACTTAAAATGACCTTAGAACAAATGGACTTAACAGACATATACAGAATATTTCATCCAATATTCTCCTTGCCAAACCATGGATCATCTCCCCAAATTGATTCATGTCTTATGTCTCAAGGCATAAATCAAACCTCAACAAATTGTTTAAAATAGAAATCATACCTTGTATCTTCTCAGACCATCACAGAATAAAAGTATAACACAAGTATCACACAAGTCTTCAAACACACATAAAGACATAGAAAAAAAGAAACCTATGCTGAACAACAGCTGGGTCCAGGAAGAGACAAACAAGGAAATAATTCTATTTCTTGAACAAAACAAGAATGAAACCACAAGCTATCAAGTTATATGAAATTGGGAACACAAGAACCAGTCAGAAGATCAGTGAAACAAGCAGTTCATTGAAAAGATTAATAAACTTGATGAATGCTTGGCCAGACTAACTAGAAGTAGAAAAGTAAGATCTCTAATAACCTAAATCAGAAACAAAAAGGGGGAAATAGCAACAGATGCCACAGAGATGCAAAAGATAATCAACAATTACTACAAAAAAGTCTATGTCCAGAAATTTAAAAACATAAAGAAAATGGACCAGTACCTGGAATTATATCACTGTTCTGCACTCAACCAAAAAAAAATTAAAACTTTTAAATAGACTAATATCAAGAACAAAAATTGCAATAACAATTAAAAATATTTCAAAAAAAAAATGAGCAGTGCCTGTGGCTCAAAGGAGTAGGATGCCGGCCCCATATGCCAGAGGTGGCTGGTTCAAACCCAGCCCTGGAAAAAAAAAAAAGAAAATTCTGGGATGGGACCACATGATTTTATTTCTATTTTTGGCTATTTTTTCTTTATCAAATCATAACTGTCTACATTAATGCATTTATGGGGTAGATTGTGTTGATTTGATATACAATGTGGAATGCTTATATCTACCTGATTAACATAGCCATCTCCTTGCTTACTTCTTTGTTGTGGTAAGACATTTATACTCTATTCTTGATAGTTTGGAAATGTATCATTGCATTAAGCACAGATGATTTTACATGAGAATTTTACCAAACCTTCAAAGAGGAGCTAATACGTGTATTGTCTAGCCTATTCAAAAACATAGTGAAGGAAAGAATCTTCAACAACGCACTCTATGAAGGACATATCACCCTAATACCAAAACCAGGAAAGGACCCAACAAAAAAGGAGAACTACAGACCAATATCTTAAAAGAATATTGATGAAAAAAATATTAAATAAGATCTTGGCAAGTAGAATACAGCTACATATTAAAAAATATATACATCATGATCACATGGGCTTTATTGCAGGGAATCAAGTTTCTTTCAATATGCATAATTTCATAAATGTAATTCATTACATAAATAGAAGCAAAAACAAAAACCGTATGATCCTCTCAATAGATGAAGAAAAAAGCATTTCACAAAATTCAGCATCCTTTTCTGACAAGAACACTTAAGAAAATAAGTATAGACAGAATATTTCTTTTTTTTTTTATTAATTGATCTGTGTATACATTGATGCAAACATGGGGTACATTGTGCTGTTTCATATACAATTTGAAACACTTTCATCAAGCTGGTTAAAATAAATTTCATGTCATTTGGTTAATCATTGTATCAACACATTTATATTCTAGTTCTAGAAAAGTTCACTTGTACCCTTGTCCAATTCTTCAAGAAAGTTATCCACAAAGGGAGAGGTGCTTTATCATAGAAAAACACCATA
>CAUYQV010088430.1:0-16696 GCA_963574575.1 Galagoides demidoff
TAGCTGGGACCACAGGCGCCCGCCACAACGCCTGGCTATTTTTTGGTTGCAGCCATCATTGTTGTTTGGTGGGCCCGGGCTGGATTCAAACCCACCACCTTAGGTGTATGTGGCTGGCACCTTAGCCGCTTGAGCCACAGGTGCCAAGCCAAGCTGTGACTTCTTGATAAAACCCTTCCCACACACACTACAAACATTGACTTTTTCTCTGGCTTGAACTTTCTTATACTGAATATGGGCTTGCTTATTATGAAGAACTTTTTCACATACACTGTCTCCACAGGGCTTCATTCCAGTATGAGTGAAGCCTTCATTCTCAGGCACAGAACAGAAAGCACTATAGCTAGGTGGTCTTCCACATCCAAATCTCTCAATGGGGTTCTTTCTTGCATAGCTGCTATTACAATTTAGTGAGTCCAAATTAGATTTTAAGCTCTTTTTACATGAATCAAAATTATAGAGTTTTTTTACCCAGAGGATCAAGGTCTGTGCACCCATTGAACATTTTTCCAAACTCCTCAGTCAATGTTTCATGGCTGATGACTGTGAACTCCCTCAAAACTCCATCTTTGTTTCCTTCATAACTATCTAGAGTATCAATATGCCAGACTTTTAAAATGGAATATAACAAGTTATCCTTTGGGGATCTTTGCATTATTTCCCTTTGACATGAAAGTTCTCCACAAATGATCTGCTGGAAAGATTCAAGGCATTTCTCCCTGTTTTAAAGAAGAAAGAGGTAAAATCAAACACACACACACAAAAAAATAGTTGGCAATGGACAGAGGTTCTAGGAAGTGGTTGTTGTAGGATGCATGTTATAAAAGAGGCCTGGTAAGTTTTTTTTTGTTGTTTGTTTGTTTGAGACAGAGTCTCACTGTGTTGTCCTCAGTAGAGTGTCATGGCATCACAGCTCACAGCAACCTCCAACTCCTGGGCTTCAGGGATTCTCTTGCCTCAGCTTCCCAAGTAGCTGGGACTACAGGTGCCCTCCACAATGCCTGGCTATTTTTTGTTGCAGTTGCCACTGCTGTTTTAGCTGGCCAGGGCCAGATTTGAACCTGCTACCCTTGGTATATGGGGCCAGCGCCCTACCCACTGAGCCACAGGTCCCACCCAAGGCCTGGTAAGTTTTAAGAAAGGAGGCCATCAATATCAGAGAAGAAGCAGCAGCCCTTTTGACCACCTATCCAGTACTCACTTACCTGGGTAGATCCACCTGGACAACTCAACTTTCTGTAATCCACAGGGCTTCTCCATGTTCCAATATAAAGATTGCACCTGGTTTTATACCTGAACACCCTGTTAAGAGAAAATTATAATGGCCTTGGCCTTAGCAGCTCAGAAATTCATGAAAAGAAGCAATTTCAGGGCCTCCTAGCAAAGACAATCCTTAACTCACACCAAACACAAAAATAAATTCCAGATATAACAAAAATACAAACATGAAAAACTAAAACTATAAAAGAAAACACTCTAAGAGAAAATCATAAATGTTATGGACTTGACAGCTCTGAAGGAATGATGAGGAGAATTTGATTCATTGGTATGCAGGAGTCTGCTCTTCCCCATGGAGACCAGATGACAGCAGGTCTCCAGCATCACATCCCTGTGAAGGGTCTTCTGAGCTGGGTCCAAATGCTGCCACTCTTCTTAGGTGAAGTCCACAACCACATCCTCAGTTGTCACTGGTTCCAATAATAGCACACACTCCTATACAATCTGTTCATTCTGATCATTTTCACCACAGCAATATATGTAGGCTGCCTACTTTGTACCTTGTGTGGTGTACTTTATGAAAGAAACAATGTTAAATCCTCCCATTAGCAGGAATAGTTAGTGGAACAGAGCAGAGAGTCTAGAAATAGATGCAAATAAAAATGGGAAATGTAACATACAATAAACGTAGCATTATAAATCAACATGTAAAAAATAGATTATTAAAAACTAAAGAGCTGTCAGAAAAAATTGTAATGTTGAGTTTCCTACCTCATAGTATACAGAAAAATAAATTTATGATATAACAAAATTTTAAACAAAGAAAAAGAGAAACTATAAAGTTTCAGGAGAGGTTTGTAAAAATAATTTTCGAATGGAGAAGGTTCTTCTAAGCATGCTGCAAAACCCAAATGCCACAAAGGAAAACAAGGACAAATTTGACTACTTTTATGTATTGCATGGCCAAATATATCATTAACAAACTCAAAGTACGTGACTAACAGGGAGAGAGATATATACACACATTAACATATGTATGATGTACAAAGAACTAATTTCCTTAATGTAAAGCAAGAATAAAAAAGGCCAAAGAGGCTCAGTGCCTGTGGCTCAAGTGGCTAAGGCGCCAGCCACATACACCTAAGATGGAGGGTTTGAATCCAGCCCAGGCCCGCCAAACAACAATGAAGGCTGCAACCAAAAAATAGCCAGGTGTCGTGGCAGGCGCCTGTGGTCCCAACTACTTGGAGGTTGAGGCAGGAGACTCTCTGGAGCCCAGGAGTTGGAGGTTGCTGTGAGCTGTGATGCCACAGCACTCTACCCAGGGGGACAGCTTGAGGCTCTGTCTCAAAAAAAAAAAAAGGCCAAAGAGCTTAACTTCTTAAAAAATGATCAAAGGACATGCCCATCAATTGATAGAAAAGGAAATGCAAATGGATTTTTTAAATAATGTAAAAAAGTGCTCATCTTCACTCACATGAAGATAAATGCAAGCTAAAACAAGACACCATTTTCCCTTACATGTTTTCAGAAATCAGCATTTGATGAGTCACTGTGAATTGGTGAAGATAACTAGAAACAGCCACATCCAAACTGTCTGTGGGTGTACACGGGTACAGTATATTTTGAGGGCAATTAATTTGACAATATTCATCAGAATGTAAAATATACACATTCTCTAGCAATTCCATTTCTAGAAATTATTGTATATAAATACTCACTTATGTGAGCAAAACAGCATGCATGAAGATACTCCTCTACAGTACTGCTTATAGTAGCAACAGAATGGAAACAACCTGATGGAGGATTGGATGAATAAATTACATGCAATCATCATAAAGGAATACTATATGCAATCATAAAAAGCATCATGGGTTCATATGCAACAGTCTCTAAGATATACTGATAAGAATGTTTTTAAAAAGCACTCACTCATGCATCAAGCAGTTATTGCACCTACTAAATATGAGGCCCTAGGGACAGGAGATATGACAGAAAAAACACCTGGCAAAAATACCTTCTCTCAAGGAGCTTATATTCTAGTGAGGAGAGACAGACAAAAAGGTAGAAAGATAAATCACTACCTAGCCAAAAAAGAAAGTATGCACTTCAAAATTTGTGTCACTTATATATAAAAAGCTCGAAAACAATAAGCAAACAACAAAGAAGGAAAAGGGTACTTACAGAGAAATACAAAATGGTAAATAAGTCTCAGCGCCCATAGCTCAATGAATAGGGCACCAGCCATATACACCAAGGCTGAAGAGTTTGAGCCCGGACCGAGCCTGCTAAACAGCAATGACAACTGCAACCAAAAAATAGCCTGGCATTGTGGTGGGCACTGGTAGTCTCAAGCTATTCAGGAGTCTGAGGCAAGAGAATCGCTTGAGCCCAAGAGTTTGAGGTTGCTATGAGCTATGATGCCATGGCACTCTACCCAGGGCAACATAGTGAGACTCTGTCTCAAAAAAAAAAAAAAGGTAAATAAATACGTGAAAAGATTCTGACTCTTTTAACCCTTAAACAAAAGCAACTGAGAATAAAATATAATGTTTAATCATACGTGTAAAAACCGCAAGAATTTAAAATATCAGTGATGTCTGGTGTGGGGAGGAATACTGGGAAATAGACCTTATAAATGATTTGTGGCCACATATAAACTGATTGCATAGTATCAAAGTACAATTTGGAGGCTGGGCATAATAGCTCATGCCTGTAATCTTAGCATTTTGGGAGTCCGAGGCAGGAGGATTACTTAAGGCCAGGAGTTCAAGACTAGTCTTAGCAACATGGTGCAACCCCATTTCTAAAAATAATAGAAAAATTAGCCAGACATGGTGGCACATGCTTGCAGTCACAGCTACTCAGGAGGCTGAGGCAGAAGGATCACTCAAACCCAGGAGTTTAAAATTGCTGTGAGCTATGATGATGCCACCGCACTCTAGCCTGGGCAACAATCAAGACTGGGCATTGTGGTGGTCACTTATAGTCCCAGCTACTTGCTGGGAGGCTAAGGCAAGAGAATCATTTAAGCCCAGGAGTTGGAGGTTGCTGTGAGCTGTGATAATATGGCACTCTACCCAGGGTAGCAGCTTGAGTCTGTCTCAAAAAAAAAAAAAAAAAGACTCTGTCTCTAAAAGAAAATACAATTTGGAACATACCCTTTAAATTTATAAATATGTTCCTTTGACCTAGAACACTCATTTCTAAGAATTTGGCTATACAAAAAATTGACAAATGCAAAATATGGCTTTATGAGGTTGTTTCCTTATTTGTGACTTCCTTGCTTTAGAGTCCTGACTAGATTATGTACTAGCTGTGGTGTGAACACTGTGCCTTAGTTTCTTCATCTGAAAAATGGGGATAATGATGTTACCTAACATAAAGGGTGCCTGGGTAAAATTAAATGAGTTATTTCCACTATAATTTATTATAATGGTACCTGACACACCATAAGTAAGTGCTCAGTAAGTATTAGCTTGGATTATTAATAGTGTATATAAAAGAAAAAACTAGAAATAAATTGTAAAAGCTGATCAACAAGGTTCTGGTATCCTACAAATGTTAAATAGATAATAAGACAATACTATGAATAACTTGATGCCAAGAAATTTGCAATATAGATCAGGGGACAGCAAATTTTGCCTTGCAGGCCAAATTTAACCATGTTTTTCAGTGGCTCTCAAGCTAAGAATGGTTTTTACATTTTCAATGGTTGATAAAAACAAAGTCAAAAGAAAAATAATATGTTGTGAAATCCACCTTTCAGCATTTATAAAGTTTACTGGATCACAGCCATGCTCACTGGTTTACATACTGTCTGCAGCTGCTTTCAACCTAAAACAGCAGATTTGAGTAGTTGCAACAGAGACCATATAGGCCAAAATACCTAAACTACTTCTATCTGACCTTCTACAGCAAAAGTTTGCTGACCCCTAATTAAGACAAACTGGACAAATTACTTGAAAATTACAATTTACCAAACCTAACATAAAAAGAAATAGAAAATCTGAATGGTACTGTATCTTTGAAATAAATTGAATTCATGATTAAAAACCTTAAGAAGGAAATAATGCCAATCTTACTCAAACTCTCCCAGAAAACACAAGAGTATTTCCCAACTTGTTATATGAGTTCCACATACAATAACATGATACAGAAGCTAGTTTACAGAGATATTTCACTTTCTAAGTTTTTCTTTGCTATATTGCTTACATTCTTTACCCCATGTATAGATTAACTTGAGAGGGAAAAAAATAGACTAAAAATGGAAAAGCAGAAGAGAAGGATCTGACCTTGACTCGGGTCATAACCCCACAAACTCTGAGATGACAGCAAAAGAACCATAAAAAAAAACAAGAAACCATCTGTCTCCAAGCCTCTGCTAGCACATTTTAGCTGTAAACACCCCCTTTAGGAAAACTATTGGTGAAACCATTGGCCTTTAGGAAAACTCAATAATGAAATTTCTTAGGCCAGAGTCCCAGAAATCTTGACTTGCTAAGGAATTGGAATGATCTCTTTTTATGGAGATGCAAATCATGTAATTAATCACTTTGCCCATTTCAGTGTGGCTTCCAGGAAGCTCATAGTAAAAATGTTTAGCTCCATTCATGTGAAGTAAGGTCAGATACAGACCTGTTTATCTTCATAACAATTTTGCCTGGGTTTTGATTTTCTATTTTCTCTAAATTCCTCAAATTCTTATTTTCAACTAATTGCCCTTTCCCATTTTGTTGTGGGAAATAAACAATTTACTTGAGATTCAATCATTTTCTATTTCTCTTTGGAGAGCAATAAAGGTAGGGTCAGGGTGGGGTGCAGAAGAGTCTTCAGAGATGAAGCTGGGTTAAAACTGTATTTGGTGGCAGAATATGAAAATGTGTTATTTGTTAATTCATGATGACTTGTGTTTCTCACCTAAATAATTCGGTTTCTGGACCTTTGTCATATGTTAATAATTGATGGGTGTGGGCAGATATTTAACCACAGGAACCTTCAACACAGCTTTGTCTTTAACACTACAGTAAAAATATTGTAAATGCCCAGCACTGAATACTGGGAAAATAAATTATGGAACCTCTAAACAGTGGAAAGACAGGCAACCATTAAAAAGTGAAGGCTCGGCGCCTGTGGCTCAATCAGCTAAGGCGCCAGCCATGTACACCTAAGGTGGCGGGTTCGAATCCCCAGCCTGGGCCCGCCAAACAACAATGATGGCTGCAACCAAAAAATGGCTGGGCGTTGTGGTGGGCGCCTGTGGTCCCAGCTACTTGGGAGGCTGAGGCAGGAGACTCACTTGAGACCAGGAGTTGGAGGATGCTGTGAGCCATGATGCCATGGCACTCTACCCAGGGTGACAGCTTGAGGCTCTGTCTCAAAAAAAAAAAAAGTGAACACTCTAGATGATTAAAAAGGACTCAGGAGGGCTCAGTGCCTATAGCTCAGCGGCCAGGGTACCAGCCCCATACACCGGAGCTGGGTGGGTTCAAATCCAGCCTGGGCCTGCCAAACAACAATGACAACTACAACCAAAACAGTAGCCAGGTGTTCTGGCAGGCACCTGTAGACCTAGCTACTTGGGAGGCTGAGGCAAGAGAATAAGCCCAAGAGTTTGCTCAGGAGACACAGCAACAAATGTGAGGTATAGACTTTGTTTGGGTCTTAATTTCAACAAAATTAAGACAAAAAGAACTTCAGATAATCATTAAATTTTGAGCCCTGAGTAGGTATTTGATGACATTAAGGAATTTAACCCCTAATGATCTAAAGATATTATTGCTAAGTATTTAACCTTGGGTAATGGTATTGAATTTCAAGTCCTTATCTTTTACATAATGAACTATTTATGGATGAATTGGTATTTGTAAAATTTGTTTCGAAATAGTAAGAACTACATATGTAAAAATCATTGAGCTATGCACTTAATATTAATGTACTTTTACCTCAATAAAAAAGAAAGAAGGAAAAAATCTGGGAGAATGAAGTTTGTGGGTAGTCTAGGTGAGGAGTTAGCAAACTTTTACTATATAAGGGCATATAGTAAATGTTTTAGACTGTGTAGGGTCTGTGGTCTCTGCAACTACTCAGTGCTGCCATTGCAGGTTGAAAAAGCCATAGACAGTATAGAACCTAATGGTACTCATTGGTTGTGTTCCAATAAAATGCTTTTTTTTTTTAAGAGAAAGACTCTCACTTTGTTGCCCTTGGTAGAGTACCGTGCTGTCACAGCTCACAGCAATCTCCTGCTCTTCAGCTTAGGCAACTCTCTAGCCTCAGCCTCCAGAGTAGCTGAGACTATAGGCGCCTGCCACAATGCCCCGCTAATTTTTTGTTGTTGTTGCAGTTTGGTCGGGGCCAGATTCAAATCTGCCACCCTTGGTATATGGGGCCAGTGCCCTACTCACTGAGCCACAGAAGCCACCCAAAATGCCAATTTGGGGCACTGAAGTTTGCATTTTATATAATTTTCTTCTGTCACAAAATATTATTCTTCTTTTGATTTTTTCCAACAATTAGAAAATGTAAAAACCATTCTTAGCTCATGGATATATTTAAAAAATCATCAGGCCTAGCTACTTGGGAGGCTGAGGCAAGAGACTCACTTATGCCCAAGAGTATGAGGTTGCTGTGAGCTGTGACATCAAGGCACTCTACCTAGGGCGACAGCTTGAGACTCTGTCTCAAAAAAAAAAAAATCAGCAGGCCAGATTTGGTCCACTGCTCATAGTTTTCCAGACTCCCTAAATGAAATAAGGTTGGCTATGAGTTGATGATTGACTGGATGATGGCCACACAATTCCCCCTATTTTTATAGATGTCTGAAATTTTCCTTAAGAATTATGTTTTTATTCAGGTATTACAATAGAAATAAAGTAAGTATTACTATGGAAATAAAGTTAATGGTGTGGAAATATAGCTGGAAAACAAAGAAGAGGCAGATCATAAGAACATGCTCCCAATTGTTTAGTAACAGATAAGTGTAGATCATGCATTCCCCATGGAGATGATATTGCCTCCAAGGGGACAAAAATTGGTTCTTGGGGAGTGGCACCTGTGGCTCAGTGGGTAGGGCGCTGGCCTCATACACCAAAGGTGGCGGGTTTGAACCCGGCTGCAGCCAAACTGCAACAAAAAAAATAGCCAGGCCTTGTGGTGGGCACCTGTAGTCCCAGCTACTCGGGAGGCTGAAGCAAGAGCCTGAGCCCAAGAGCTGGAGGTTGCTGTGAGTTGTGATGCCACAGCACTCTACCAAGGGCGATGGGGTGAGACTCGTCTCAAAAAAACATAAATTGGTTCTTGGAGGGGAAAAAAATCTTATCTATTACAATGGTTTGTGGCCCACCAAAGCTCAACCCTATCTGACAAAATTTCCTTGGTATTTAATTTCACTAGATTTATCAGGTATCACATGAACAGCAGTAATCTTGAGCTCATGGACAGTCAGTGCTACAGAACTACCACAAATAGATAACAATCAGGTATTGACTCACTTAATTCTCTTCCCAAGCCTCACAGGGTAGACCCTACTGTTTTTTTCTTTTTCTTTTCTTTTCTTTTTTTTTTTTTTTTTTTTTTTTTTTGAGACAGAGTTCTACTCTGTCACCCTGGGTAAAGTGCCATGGAGTCATAGCTGACAGCGAGCTCAAGCAATCCTCTTGCTTCAGCCTCGCGAGCAACTGGGACTACAGGTGTGCACTACCACACCCAGCTAGGTTTGTTTTGTTTTTCTGGGTTTTAGTAGAGACTGGGTCTCACTCTTGCTCAGGCTGGTCTCAAACTCCTGAGCTCAAGCAGTCCTCACTCCTCAGCCTCCCAGAGTGCTAGGATTACAGGTGTGAGCTCACCCATTGGCCAGTAGGCCGTACTATAATCCACATTTCACACTGAGGCAATTGAGGGTTAGAAAGGTTAGCCAACTCAGCCTGGATCGCACAGCCAGTGATTACAGGGCGAGTGGTGGAAGAACAAAAAGCAGAGAACTCCTCCTCATATGTCCTGGCACCAAGATTTTTAGAGATGCAACTTTTAGAGGTGCTTGTTTCTGGATGTGCTAAAAAAATTAATTCTCCTCAATTACAGAGGACATTGTTTTAAAACTCAAAGAATAAAATGTTAGGTTTACATTGTGCTTTACAGTTTAACTCAAAATCTTCATATTCAAAGCCACAATAAGGAAAAGTGAAGCCAAAAACCTGAAGAAGATATTTACAAAACACATATCTCTGATAAAAAGAGAGGTGTCAGAATATATAAAAACAATTCCTACAAATCAATAAGGGAAGGCAGAAAGCATGACAGAAAAGTGAGCAAAGGATCTGAACAGGTGCCTCACAAAAGAGGCTGTCCAAGTAAGTGATCAATACATTTATGAAAAAGTGCTCAATCTCATTAGTCATCAGGGAATTACAAATCCAAACCGCAATGCCTAACTTATCCATCAGAATGTTGACACCTCATAGGCAGGAATTTTGTTTATTCAAATAAGCACCACCCATCATGGACCCCGCAGAATCTCAACACTGACCTTCGAATTCCTGTTTCTGCCAACCCTCATCCCTCACCATTCTTCACCCTACAGAACCCTCTATCATTCACCCTATGGACCAGTATCCCTGCCCTACAGACCACCCATTACTCACCCCACAACCGCCATCATTCAGCCCACTGACCCACCATGATTCACCCCGGACCCCCTTCACCCATTCCTTAGACGCCTCATCACTCATTCCACAAACTCTCCATCACATAGCCTATAATACGGTCATCCCTGGTCCCAGACTCTCCTATCACTGTTCTTCATTTCACTCAGTCCAAAGAAGCCCTCCACCTGTCCCGCATCCATCACTAACCACACACCAGGCCCCTCATCCTGGCTCTGCTCTCAGGACCCAAAAGCTCATTCTCAAGCGTGGCTCCCCGCTGACCAAAATGCGTTTAACATTCCCCGAAAGGACCTTCCTTGCAGCCCTCCTTGGTGGGTCTGGGTGACGCCAGAGTTTATCTTTCGCAAAGCTCAGAAACAGCCGAGAAGCTGAGCTCTATCAGTAACAAAAATGGCGTCATCCCGTCGCGCCAGGACTTATGTCGCCGGCAGAGGCCTCCACATTGCTTCTTGAGGCTGCCATTCCCGCCCGAGGAGATGTGCATTTGGGGGGCGGGGAGTCCCCGTGATCTCTCCCCAGCAGGGTATTAGGGATTGTTCCCATGAAAGCAGTGTGAGGCTCAGAAGCGCCGCGACCGTCCAGGGCCGGCGAATGGGTTTTCCCAGCCACCAAAAGAGGTCCGGCCAGAGGAAAGTCTTGGCGACACATCGGGGTGGGAAATGGGGAAAATGGGAAAGCCAGATGGTGGGGGAACCACCTAGAAGAGTCCTCGGAGGACGCCTCATTTGTTAAATGTCTGGAGAAAGTGAAAATGGCCTTTGACACTTAGTGGGCTCATACACACATCCCGCCAGCCTCTCACAACCTGGCATCTGCGCCCTCCCGCCCTGGTACTGATCCTTCAGGGAGGCAGAGCCCGCCCCCGCCTGTCACTCACTGTCTACTCCGTCTTCAGTTGGCTCCTTTGAACACGGAAGGGCCGGTCTTCACCTGTCATTCACAGCCTGGACTTGCTGCCTGCCTTAACGTGAGCAGATGTGGCCTTTTACAGCCATATCAAAACTGAAAGAGTTGGCCCGACGCGATGTCGCGATGGCTTACGTATGTAATCTTAGCACTTTGGAAAGCCAAGGTGGGAGGATCACTGGAGGCCAGGTGTTCAGTCCAGCCTGGGCAACGTAGCAGGACTCTGTCTGTACAAACAAACAAACAGAAAACCAGAAAGAAGTTAATAGAATCAGAAGTTCGAGGTAAAGCCTAAGGGGCAATGATTTTTAGAAGACTTAACAGGGGGCTAGATTGGAAGTCAGCCTGGAATGGGATTGCAGAATTAACAAAGGCTCGGGTTCTATATCCACAAAACAGAGGCTTTGATGGTGAAATAGTTGAGAAAGTGCTAGGATTCAAGACCTTTATCAGGGTGTATGGAAGGAGAAAACATTAACAAAATGGCTGCTTGAAGGTCAAACCAGAAGGCTACTGATGGTGGAATAGTGACCCAATTCCAGAGTTATTTCAGAAAGGCTTTAAATGGAATGTTAACTTAGGCCCAAATTTGAGCTACGGATCATAGAAACATTAACATTGGTGTAGTTAACAAGGGCCAAAAAGGGGGAGGGGGCAACCGACACCTAAGAGGCAATATTGCTGGAAGAGTTGAACAGGGCCTGACTTCAATGTCAAACCAAACAAGCATTCATCATAAAAGTCTTAATTGAGGGCTGGTCTAATGCACACAGGAGAAGGAGCACAAATGAGCAAAGAGCACAGACGTGACTTTCTGCACACACCAAAGGAGCATAGATGGGGAGAACCTAACTGAGGCATGAAGTCAATGTACAAACCAGAGGGGCAATGATGCAGAAAGAGTCAACAGACATGAAAAACGATTCACACCTAAATTCCCCTGACCGTGAGGAAATGAACAGACTGACCCTCAAGTTTAATACACAGACCCAAAGCCATTTTTAATTTTCCACCCCCAAAACCCTGAATTACATCTCTGGATCAGAACCCTTTAATGGTAGTCTAGATAACAGATGCCTGAGTTTGAAGTAAAATCAGAGCTCAGGTCAGATGGCACAGATAAAGGATTTTGATGGTGAAATCACTAACAGTGCCTGGGGTTGGGCGTCAGATCTGAGGGACATGGATGGTGGAACAGTTAACAAGGACGTGGTCTGAGTATAGACCAGATGGGCAACAATGGTGGAATGCCTGTATTCATTTCCTATTGCTGCTCTAACAAATTACCGCAAACTTACTAGCTCAAAGCAATATAGATTTATCATCTTACAGTCCTGAGGGCAGAAATCTGAAATGGGTTTCAGTGGGCTAAAATCAAGGTGTTGACAGGGCTGCACTCCCTTCAGAGGAAAGTCAATTTCTTTGCTTTTTCTGACTTCTAGAGACCACCTATATTCCTTGACTCAGGGTCCCTTCCTCCATTTTCAAAGCCAACAGTGTAACATCTTCAAATCTCTGTCTGCAACCTCCTGCTTTCATCATCACCCAGTCTATGATACTTTTTTAAATTTCAGCTTAATATGAGGGTAAAAACTACTGGGTTACACAGTTTGTATCTGTTAAGTAAAGTTCAAGTTGTAGTTGAGCCCCTCACCCAGGAGGTGTGCCATATACCCCTACATTGTGCCCGTTAGGTGAGAGCACACCAGTCCCTCTCACCCTCATCCTCCTCCCCCCCACTCCTCCTTTCTCCTCATCCCTCCACTCTCTGCACTTGAAATTCATTGTGTTTTCTCTCCTGTGGGAGTATAGTTGTTCATCTACTGGTCTTACAATAGTATTGAATACATTAGATACTTGCTTTTCCATTCATATGATACTAAGAAGAATACACTTCAACTCCATCCAGGTTAATACAAAAGATGTAAAGTCTCCACTTTTTATGGCTGAATAGTATTCTATGGTATACATATGGTCTTTTTAATGGTGGCCTGAACAGACTAATACAGTAGTTATGTACATCTTTACAACTTCTTTTAAATATATGGAAAACCCTTGGAAATAAAGAATTTTCATAAAATTAAGATCAAAGCCCTTCTCAAGAATTGTTCATGCATAGTCCTGGACCCCAATCCCAGAATTTCTAATATAATGGGTTACGAATGAGGTCTAATTATATGCATTTATTTTAATTTTTTATTCAAAAATAATTCCAAACTTACAAAAAGTAGCAAAAGTATTATAAAGAACTTCCATATGTCCTTCATCCAGATTCCTCAAATGTTATTATTTTGCCCCATTTTCTTTACATATAGACATATATACATATATATAATTTTTCCGAATCGTTTAAAGGTACATCTCTCTAAATACTAATGTACTTTTTCCTAAAAACAAAACACAAGTCTTTTTTTACCACAATAAAATAAGCAAACTCAGGAAATTAACATTGATAGCATAAATACAATTATCTAATCTCCAAACCTTTTCCAAAATGTGCCAAAAGTTCCATAATGCCTTTTACAGCAAAAGAAAAATTTGTCTGTTCGAAGATCCAGTCCTGGCTTATGCTTTGAATTAACTTGTCATGTATCATCAGTCTAATTTAATCTTCCTTCATCTCTCATGACATAGACATTGATTATGGGACCTAGCTAGGTTGTTTTATAGAATGTTCCGTGGGTTTATACTAACATCTCCAATTCAATTTCAAGACCTCAGGGGCATTCTAGCCCTACCTTTTTTCCATATTTGTAATGCCTGTGTAAAAAATTTACTAACTAAGGTACAATATTTGTATATGATTCTTTTTACAGTTAACCTGATAGTATCCAGTCAAAATAATTGTTTCTTAAAGTCATTTAGGTTAATTATTTTCTTCAGTGTGGTGGTTATTCATTTGTAACACAGGTGGTTTTGTTTCTGTTTATATTCCATTCTGTGCACCCCCCACACACATTCTAGTTTATTTATTTATGTATGTTTTTATTTATTTATTTTTTGAGACAGAGTCTCACTATGTCGCCCTCGGTAGAGTGCCGTGACGTCACACAGCTCACAGCAACCTCAAACTCTTGGGCTTAAGCGAGTCTCTTGCCTCTGCCCAAGTAGTTGGAACTACAGACTACAATGCCCAGCTATTTTTTGGTTGCAATTATCATTGTTGTTTAGCTGGCCCCGGGCTGGGTTCAAACCCACCAGCCTTGGTGTATATGACTGGCACCATAACCACTGTGCTACGGGTGCTGAGCCTATAGTTTATTTTAATGTACATGTACATATTTATTTTTATATTTATTTTTAACCCTCTTCCTTACTTTCCTTTTTCTTTTTTTCTTTTTTTTTTTCCTTTGGAATGTGTGAAACATTACTCTGGTTCTAAGTCAAAATTCTACAAAAAGATGTACTTGAAAGTGTTGCTCCCTGCTCGTTCCTCTTTCCCATCCCCTCTATCTTCCCACCACATCCCCACTGATTCCCTTTAGGTAACAAATCTTACTCATTATTGTTTCATATGCAGGCTCAGGGTGAAATTGTTGGGCCATGAGAGGGAGTTCCCATCATTCCATGCTCCAGCTCCCTTCAGTAGCTGTCTCCAGTGTCCTGAATTTCCCCATCTTTTGGGTTTCCTGAATATGATGTGTTGAAGCAGGTAGGGGAATTCACCTGAGTGCGTATTTCTGGGATCACCCAGAGATTAGGGAGTTTCACTACTTAATTTAATTTAGGTTTTAAAAAGGTAAAGATTATCCTATATGCCAATATGGCCAATATGTAGTCATTAACTCTAGAGTAATTGCTGGGGATTGTTTTTTCTAACTAAAAACATGACTCGAAATTTCCCTTTACATAAAATCTAGTTGACCATGGGGGAAAAAAACCCTTAAAATCTTTGTTTGGTAGAATCAAGAAGTTTATAGGTATCAGTAGAGGAAAAAACATCATTATGAAACCTGCAGCAGAAGGGGAAGGGAGGGCTGAGCAGATGGGCCCTTTCCAGTTCAGGAGCTCTGGACTGAAGTGGAAAAAATAACACCGAGAGTTCCTCCTCTTCCCTTTACTATCTTCCTGGTGCTTGATACCACATCTCAGAGGTGGTTTGCTGTGAATTGCTTCATTGGAGGCTGGAAGTGGACCATGCGCAGGTGACCTCAAAAGAGTGTTGGGGCCCTGTTAGGCCCAAGACGTGACAAGGACAAGTGTTTAAAAGCAGATGTCACTGCCCATGTATGTAGTTCTACTAGGGTTTGAACATTGGCTAGAGAGGCAGCAACCAACATCTTTAATCAAGAGGCAAGGAGCAGAGAATGACAGAAGAGGAAGAGAGTATGGGAGGGAGAAGAGAGTCGGAGAGACTGTAAGAGAAAGAGGGAATGGAGAGATGATGATGAAGAGAACAGATCAGAAACAGATCAGCAGATAAAAGGCAGAGACAGAGTGGCCACTTGGTGAGGCAGGGATGGAGGGTCTCCTCTGCAAGGACAATACACCCAACTCATGCACAGAACTGGAACATAATCAATGAGAATCTGATTTAGGGATCTGGCTACCCTAGCCTCTATCTGGAGGACTTCTTGCCCTGTCATCTGTCCCACTGAGTCCCCACCGTCCTTCATCCAGGACAAATTCACATGTCTAATGAAATCTGTGGAGAGCACACCCAAGACAAAAGGTCAGGACCTGGAAGGCTGATGATTTCTACCTGCTGGACAGGTCTGGGGAAGACTCGAGGGAGGGGGCTAAGAGAAACAGAGAAACTGAGAAACTGCCCTTTCTGCCTAAGAGCAGTCCTGGTGTCCTCAGAGCAAGAATAAGGACCCCACATTTGACACCCTTGGGACTGCAGAAAGCGTCCCTTCCCTATGCTGTCTGTGCCCCAGCAGGTCATCTTGTTCCACAATTTGCCTCCAGGTGTTTAAGTACCAGAACACACTGGCTGTACTAGCAGGTTCAAAGGCCTCAGGGGAGGACTTCATGTCCCAGATTTCTGGGCAGATGGTCTAAGCTACTTTGCTTTGTAGCTTTACACTTTGGAAAGAATTAGCCCCAGGGTCCAGGCACCAAAGGGGTTGTGGGAACTCCTGGGCCAGAAGAGAAAGAACACTTGATTCATTATTCAAGACTTGACGAGCAGGGGCATCTGATTTTGCTACTGGGAAGCAGTGCAGATCTCAACATCTACCTGGAAATAGTGCCAACCCTGGGCACCAGCAACACCCTTCAAGGATACTGTGCTTGGTGGTCCAGCTACTTCAGGATGCTATGGTAGGGACGCAGGTTATACAACTTCACTAACACAAAGTTCTGTCAGAAGGTTTCCGTCAGTCACAGGATTGGGGTATCAGCTGAACATTAAATCCCCAGGCCCTGAAGAAGTTGTTGCTGCACGGAAAGGAAGGACAAGGTCATTCCAAGTAAAGAATGTTTTGGCAGTGATGTTCATAAACTAGGGCCTTCACTCAGCTCACCATGCCCATGCTTCAGAGGCTCAGTTAAGAAACTCTTCACCTGGCTGGCATTCTTCCTTTCTTTCTTTGGGATGCCATGCCACCATCTCTCTCTCTCTCTCCCCCTCCCTCCTTCCCTCCCTCTCTCTCTCTTTCTCACTCTCTCTCCCACCCCTCTTTTCCCTCCCTCCCTCTCTCTGTCCCCCTTCCTCTCTCTCTTTCTGTCCCCTCCCTCCCTCTCTCTGTCCCCCTTCCTCCCTCCCTCCCTCTCTCTCTCTTTGTTTCCTTCCCTCCCCCCTCTCTCTCATTGTCCCCTTCCCTCCCTCTCTCTCTGTCCACTCCCACCCTCCCTTTCTCTCTGTCTCTCTCCCTTCCTCCCTCCCTCTCCTTCCCTCCATCTCTCTCTCTGTCCTCCCTCCTCTCTCTCTGTCCCCCCTTTCCTCCCCTCTCCTTCTCTCT